>ML784995.1:831626-881140 GCA_009831015.1 Picea engelmannii
TAAGTAACTTTTAAACAATGGATCGATGGATTGTCCTAAGGAAGCAAATGAAAACCCTACTTTGAGCAAGTTAACTTAATCAATATAATGAGAAAAAGAAAACCATCTATTTAATCTATTCAAATTAATGAACAATAGCAACAACAACCTAATCTAATCAATCTATTCAAATTAATGAGCAACAATAAGTAAGCAAATAAGCAATCAAATAATTAACCTATGAAAACTTCTTCATCAAGTAAACTAATCAAAACTACTCAACAGGTAACTAATCAAACTATTAAGCAAGTGAACTCTATTCTTAAGATAAAACTCATAATTAATTCTGATCTACAAAGAGAATCTTTAACCTATTTAATTAAAAACATCATGACAAAATGCAAAGATTAATCAACAATTACTCTTAATATACAATAACAAGAAACTTCAAATATAAGGATGATGATTATGTCTTCGGTGTCTTATGACATCATGATGGCATCTAACAATTAGTGATATCTCAAGAAGAATAATTTCAATATTAACTTCTTTGGATAAATGAAAGGTATGAATCAAGCAATCTAACGAGAGCTTAGCCATCATAGAAGAAATATCAACTATTTCGAAAAATCCATGTGATCTCTTAATTTATGCATTAATCATCAACAAATAAGAAAACACTATTCTACTTAATTCAAATGCAATCTTATGATAAGGTAAGAAAATTCACACACTTAGAAACTCGTAACTAAAACTTAACTCAAACTCAAACTTCTATTTAAAATTGCAAGTTAAATCTAGAATGACAATTTCACGAAATAAACTAAACTAATCCTATTATTAAGAATTCAAATTGCAAATTGAATACTCATAAAAACATGATTCAAATCCTACTTCTATCTCAACATACTATGAGAAAATTGATAAGAAAACTAAATAGCAAACTAGATAAGCAAATTGAGAATCGAAATCAAAACTAGTAACTATTCATCCATCGAAACTTTGACAAAGAAACTATATACTCTGTATTAACTCAATACCTTGTTTTAATTCAATACTCTGTTTTAATTGTTTTATTTCAACATGTAGAAATTCAAATGAGCATCTAATCACATGACGAAGTTAGTATCTAAGCTTGCAAGCTATTTACTAATAAAAAGACACAACATATTAACAACTATCCTTTACAAGCAACCTGCAAAAAGGAAATTGAAACAATTAAATTATGAACAACAAACACACAACATGTAAAATGATAAAAACACGTAACATAAAATGAAAGAAATGGCAATTGCACAGATCAAATACACAAGATAACTATCTAAATATTCACCCAAACCACTGGTGGCCCCCCCAGCAGGTTGTGGCTACTCCTCAACATCGAGTCACGAGCTAAATCAACACGATTTTGACATTTAAATTAAAAATGCAGTCTTGCACAAGTTTGTGGAAATGTCTCAAATTACACAACAAAAACGATTCTAGAAATTCCTGACAAGTCTTAACAATTATTAACCTATCACCACTGTGGTATTTATAATAGTTACAATCTGAGAGGTCGACCACTGGAAGGGTCGACCTCCTCTAAAAAAACAAATTCCATTAAATACACTATAACTGCCTGTGGCTTCTAGAAACCAACCGAGCCACTGAATGCTTAGCATAACAACTCAATTCGAGATGTCAAGAGCTTAGTAGCTGGAGGCCATGAGTGTGAACAAAACCCATGTCGCCGATTCGTCTAGCATAGCCCGCCGATATAACAACCGCCAACTCGCCCACATTTTTAGTGCTGGATGTAGTGCCAGATGAAGTACCAAATGTAGTGCCGGATGGAGAAACGGACAAGCTGCTGGATGGAAAAAATCCATGCGATTTTTACCCGTGACACACAGATCCTGCATTAGCTTCTTGTAATCATAAAATCAAGCTGAATTAAACTCAAAATCATCAAAAAAATCAATTACACGTACGTGGAATAAGATTTGATGATTTGCTATGAAATCCTTCAAAACTTCTTCAAAATGGTTATTAATACATATATAATATCGGTAAAAAATGATTTAATCAACATCATTAATCAACTAAACCATGAGCCCAAAATTACCCCCACACCTAAGATTTTGTAGGTCCCACTGCAAACAAAAATGAATCGCCCAATATGACTAGACCTCTTGAGCATGGGATGGATTAGCTTTAGAAGCTTCTTTCCCTGAAGACTTGGTCTTGGCCTTCTTGCGGTGTTTCAATTATGCACAGAGGCTACGATTGTCATTGTTCAACTGGTCAACCAATCTTTGGAGGGAATTCACTTTTTCTTGTAGGATTGCATTGTCATGGTGGATATGTCTATCCATGGTCTTCCTCTCTTCCAATTGTTGCAGCAACTGAACATTTTCCTGTTGTAGCTTTTCAATGGCTGGAATATGATCAGATATCTCAGAGGAGGGCTTGGATCCCTTGAAGGATGTAGAGAGTCTATCCATTTTGGGATCTGGTATAGGCGTCCGAGAGGTAGGAGTAACAAGGGGTTTATGAGGAGAAATAGGTTCAGATTTTTGTCTCTCTATGAGGATCCAGTTCTTCTGAAAACACTTCCCTAAGTCTTTTATGAGGGCTTTCAAGATCGAAGGATACTTGGATAGGGTCCAAATTGGTTGGGGGTTTTTCATAAGGTTTTCCTCTTGTAATTCAGACACTCTTTCAAAAAGGTCCTCTCTTGAATCGATTAGCTCCTCTCCTATTTGTGGGGACTATAGGGAAGTCTTGTTGAATTACCTCTTGTAACTTTTTGGGTGCAGGATCAATAGACGTTGAAGGCATTGGGGAGTTATAAATAGGCTTCTTAGTCTTCTTGCCTGATGAGGCTGTAGGGGTATCAACAAGTTTCTTGGTCTTTTGTTCCGGTAAAGGGGTATCTTGAGTAGGAGGGTTTGGAGTCTTTGAAGAATGGGGTTTGGATGGAGTAACCGTCCCTAGATCAAGTGTTTTCTTGCTAGTCTTGATTGTAAGATGAGGGTTTGAAAATTGGTAAATGAACTCATCCCATGTTTTTCCCTATTTTTCCAACTCGGCTATAACAAGTAGTTTGATGAGGCCATGGTGGAATAGGATGTTATTGGGATTGGTTACATTATTCCATACTTGGGAAGACATCTTCTCAAGAATTTTTAAGAAGTAAAAGGGAAAATTCAATGGCTTATTGAATTGAAAGTGAGATAATAATCGAAAGCCGTAGGCTTTAAAAACATAATATCTACCTTCACAAGTGATCATTATGGTGATGACTATGAGAGGGTTGATTAGCTAATCCTTAATCCACTCATTGGAGTATCCCTTAGCTTCATAGATATTCTGAAACTCAGGTTTGAAGACCCTGTTGTAGCTCGCTCGTGGAAACTGGTGGTGTTTAAACCAACGATCTCCAACTCTTGGAGGCTTTGTGGATGAGGAAATTGATTCCTCAGAGACCACGAAGGTGAGATACCCCACGCGCGCCATACTTCCATCAAATCCCAGGGCAAATTGCATAGAAACACCGTCTTTGTGGCCCTGCAAATGAGACAAGAACGGTCCCCACCCTGTGTGAAGGAAGACTTCCTTGCACTGTGTGAACTCGAGGATAGAAAAGAGGTCAACATATGAGGACGAATCATACCGTTTGGGCATGGTGACAATGTGGAGAAATGAACAGAGGGTGTAATTCGATAAAACCCCTCCCCCACACTTAAGTATTGTGACACCTCACAATAAAAAATATAGGAAACTAGTCAATTCTCCCAATAGTCGAAGATTTACAACTTGTTAAGTGTAGAGATAAATTTCACATGTTGGTCTGACGATATGGTTAGAATATGGCCCCACATATAGGATAGAACATCCTACATATAGTTAAGAAGAGGTAGGCGAGAGAGTTTCGAGATAGTCTTAAAGTTAGTTCCCAATGGAAAATTTATGGAGTTCATTAACCTTAGCTTAACCATACATACTTTGTGTCATCTTTTTCTACAAGTAAGTCCGTACATCAGGATAAGTTTAAATTTTTATTTTTATTTTTTGTCATTATCATCGCCGCTAGGTAGAATGCTCTACTTCCAACAAGCCTGTTCAATGCTCTGACGGGTTTACCTAGTCATACCACAAGCTGGTACCCACTGCCAACATACCTATTCAGCATCCGGACGGGTTAGCCTCTTACACCCTCAGAGACTAGCCCTCCATCTTTTAATATTTTAATATAAGATTTCTTTGTGCAAGAAGATGAGGGGACATCTCTGAAAACAAATTTTTCTCTTTTTTCAATTGGGATGGTATTTATGTTAGAGAATAAATTTCCGTTATATATTCCTTAGTGATTATCCTAATGTGAGGGGTACTTAAGTGAACATAGCCTATCCAAAGATATGATATATTCAAACATTTTTAGTGTCTAGTGGATGGTACCATTGGGAAAGAACATAAAGGTATCTTTAGGCTCAACTCACTTTCTTCCTTTTTTTCTTTTTTTGATGTTTCCATGGCTAACTGCTAATCAGACCTCCTTGTTACTCTTTAATAAAGATACTTTACTCACTTACTCAAGGTTCTTGGGGAAACTGTACGAGTGACCTCTAAGCTTGATGGTTACATTATCACTTCCTTATATAATGGTGAAGGTTTAAGAGCAACTGTTATTTAAGATGCCTTGAGAAAAAAGAAGATGAAAATATTTACAAAAATATGGCCAATTACAACAAGTCATTATTCAATTGATTCTTGACAGACAACAAGGTTCAAGTATAATAATATTTTGAAGAAAAATCCTTCCTTTAAATCTCCTTGAAACTATCTATTCCTGGTGAAATAAATACCTACAGAAATCTCTAGAATTGTCTATCAACAAATTCAAAATTATTTACATATGTACAATCAAAGATTCTGAAAACATTCAAGAACAAGGGGGAACTTCCCCATCTACTAAGGCCAATGCCTTGTCAGTTGACATGACCTGTAGAAAATCTTCTTTGGAAATGGGCCCGTGATACAGTTTGAGTCTGTGTCCATTTACTAGAAAGGATTCTTGTCCATTGTCAAATTTTTTTATTTTCATAGCTCCATTGTCATATACGATGACTATCTCATAAGGACCCAACCATCGAGTGGTGAATTTTCCTTTGAAAGTTTTAAATCGGGGGTCAAACAACAAAGCCCAATCACCAGGATGGAAGTGTTTCTTCTTAATAAATTTGTCATGCCACTTGCTCCTCTGGTTTTGGACTAATATTGTTCATTGGATAACATCTTGATTGATCTCATCCAACTCATTTAATTGTAGGGCTCATTGTTCTTGAGCCTCATCTAAGTTTAATCCCAATTCCGCAACAATACCAAAAATCCTTATTTGGAATTCTATTGGTAAAAGCACTTGTTTCCAATATACTAGCTCATAAGGGGTATGCCTAGTGGTGTTTCTCTAGGTGGTCAGATATGCTGACAAAGCCTCTGGAAGTCTATCAGCCCAATCTCAATGATGCAATTGAACAGTCTTGGTTAAGATAGCTTCCATAACTTTGTTTGTAGACTCTACCTGACCATTAGCTTGTGGGTGGTATGGAGAAGATTTACAATGTTTAATCCCATATTTCTCCATTAGTTCTCTCATCAACTTGGAATTGAATTGAGTGGCCTAAGCGGGTAAAGATGTCTTCATAAATGAATTCAATAACAAATTTTTCTGTAGACCTAAATAGGGATTTTGCCTCTACCCACTTGGTGACATAATCTGTACAAACCAAAATATAATTCTTCTTACGAGACATGGGTGAAATTGGTCCTACAAAGTCAAGGGCCCATTTTTTGAAAGGTTCTATCATAACTTGGGCACGCAAGGGAATTTTGTCAACTAACTGGGTCTTCCTATCCTTTGAAAACTATCACAACTCCTCATATACTTGGCAACATCCTTGAAAATTATAGGCCAATAGTAACCTTAATGTAACAATTTATATGCTATACGTTTGTCATAAAAATGTCCACCACATGGTCTATCATGACAACTTCGTAGTATTTCTGGTATCTTGTCCTCTTGGAAACATCTACGAATATTCAAATATGGACCTGTATGAAAAATGTCATGACCAACCCAAGAGTAATTGACACTTTACGTAATAATTCTACGCTTTTCATGAGGTGAAAAATGAGACGATAACTTCCTAGTAGCCAGATAGTTTTCCATATCTACAAACAATGGGGTATTTACAGAAAGAGGAAAAAAGTGCTCGCCTGAGAAACTATCTTCTATGAGAATATCATCATCCTCATTTTTTATGCGTGAAATAAAATCAACTACTGAATTCTCCTTTACAGGTCGGTCAAGAACGATGATATTAAACTCTTGCAATAGAAGGAGCCACCTAGTCACTCAGCCATTAGTTATGGGTTTATTCATGAGAAATATAATGGTGGAATGATCTGTGTGTATAAAAAATTCGTAACCTGTGATTTAGTGGAGAAAGTTATTGATAGCATGAACTACTACCAAGAATTCCTTCTTGGTAACTGTGTAGTTTTACTCGACAGGGGACAAGTTCTTTCTCACAAAATAAATGGCATAGGGATTCTTGTATTCTTTCTTCCCTAATACTCCTCCTATTGCAGTGTCGAAGGCATCAATGGATATATGAAATGGGAGAGCCCAATTGGGCCCTCTAAGAAATGGTGCCACAAACAACTTAGCTTTTAGGGTTTCAAAGGCAGTTTGACATTGCTCAGTCCAAACAAAATCAACATCCTTTATTAACAATCCAAACATAGGTGCAACAATCTTTGTAAAATTTTCAATAAATTGCTGGTAATATACAACATGTCCAAGAAATATTCTCACCTCTTTCCGAGTCTTGGGGGGTGGAAGTCTGACGATAACCTCAATCTTAGCAGGATCGACTTTAATCCCTTCAGATGAAACGTGATAGAACCACTCCTTTAGTCAACAACATTTTACATTTTTCATGACTTAAAGATAGGTTCATATCTTGGCATCTGATAAGGACTTTTTCTAAATTATCTAAGGCTTCCTGGTAAGTATTTCCATATACTGTACTGTGAAGCCATCCATGTATACCTCCACACAATCATGAATAAGATCAACACATATCCCTAGTACTGCTCGTTGAAATGTGGTAGGAGAATTACACAATCCAAATGGTAAGACCCTATAGGCATAGGTGGCCCAAGGACAAGTAAAGGTGGTCTTGTCCTGGTCCTTTGGTGCTATGAGAAATTGATTGTACTCATTATATCCATCTAAAAAGGAGAAATATTTCTTTCCAGATAGGGTATCCAAGACTTGGTCAATGAAAGGAAGGGGAAAATAATCCTCCAGAGTGGCTTTGTTAAGCTCTCGGAAATCAACACAAATCCTCCATTTCCCGGTCACATTCTTTGGAACCACTACAAGCGGGGATACCCATTTACTATCGGATATGGGATAAATAAATCCAACATTTAATAACTTTTGGATCTCCTCTTTTACTATATCCTTGAGGGTTGGGTTCATCCTTCTCTGGGGTTGCTTAACAGGTGTTAATTCTCCCTGGGTACATATGCAATGAATGCATGTGTCAGGGTGTATACCCTTCATGTCAGTGTATTCCCAGGAGAATTCCCCCTATTGTTTTTTAATGATACTTACTAACATTTTTTGTTGGTCTGCATCTAGCCCAGAGTTTATATGTAGAAATTTTCCTAGACTAATCTCATAGGGTGTGGTATAAGATGTGGTAGACTCATCTATATCGAATATGAAAGATGTTGAAGACAAAATTGATGGGTCCAATTCTTCCTAAAATTATTCCCCAAACATGTACTCAAATTGGGGAAAAGATTGTGGAAAATCAACACACATGATAGCAAAAATAAACTAGTTTAACACATTTTCCGTTGTGTTTTCCTGAAGTGCCCAAGAATGATCACTTGGAAACACAGGTTCTTCCCAGTACTCATTCTCGTATGTACATTCAAGCCACCATACATTCTCCATGATAGGTTGGGCTGGTGGATATATGGTGAGATTTTGGATAGAGATTCCATTTGATATGGTCATTTCTCCCTCCCTACAACCGATAAATGCATTGGCTATGGCTAACCAAGGTCTTCCAAAAATAACAAGATGGCCTTTGGTAGGGTACTTTGAGTGGATGACCAAAAAGTCTACTGGGTACTCCAATGAGGCTAAAGTAACTATGATATCATCCAAAATTCCTTCAGGTATAACCCTAGTCTTATCTGCCAATTCCAAAATGGTTGGGGTAGGCCTATGAAGAGTTTTTAACTATAGTTCCTCCAAGGTAGTAACGGTCATAACATTGATGGATGCCCCTAGGTCTATGAGAGTTTTCCCAATGGAAACCTCATCAATGTTTATGGTCACTACGAGGTTTCCTGGGTTCCCATATTTTTCTACCTTAGGCTGCTCTGATATGTACTCATAAATTTATCCTATCAAATGTACTATTGGAGGATCCTCCTGCTTCCTTCCTGGATTCTTAATACACAGTTCTTTGACCACCTTACTATATATTGGAATATCCTTAATGTCTTGAAGCAAGGGAATCTTGAAACAAATATTCTTCAATTCATTCAAGATGTCAAATTCCAATCGGGTGGTAGGTTTCTCGATCACTAATATTTCTGGATAAGGAGGGGCCTTCGTAATTTGTGAAGGTTCATTTTGGGGAAGCTTGGGTTCTTGGTCCTTAGGAATAATAACATCTTCACACCTAGTGTCATTTGTGGGTTGTTTGGGGGTTTCCTCTTCTTCTTCTTCTTGGATGACTACTGAAGTCCTTTGCTTTTCTAGAACTTTTCTCGACCTCATTTGAATCTCCTGCAATGGAATAGGAGAAATGACATATGTCAGGAAGGCCTGCATCTCAACATTGTGAAGAGGTTGAGTGGGATTATTATTGGGATTGGGCACTGGTTGTGTCGGTAATAATGTTGGTCTTGGGGAGATTGCATTCTGATATTGTTGTGGTTGTTGTGGAATATAAGGTAAAGGTGGTGGAACAAAACCTGGCAGAAGTTGCAGAAATTTTGTTAGAAACTGAGGGTAAGGATGGTTGGGCATAGGGACAGGTGGAGCTTGAGGTTTCCCTTTGTTATGCCCTCCTCTCCATCCTTGAATCCAAGGATGTTGGTACTGTGTAGACCATTTTTTCCAACTTGGTGAGTTCCACTATTTTGGTTGTTGATAATAGGGTGGAACTTGAGGTTGTGGATTCGGGTATGCAGGCTGATTCCTATGTTGCCATGGCTGTTGTAGGAAAATATCCCTGCGGACAGGTAGATTGCCTCAAAGAGATAGACCCTTAAATATAAGACAGAAAGTGCTTAACATGGACACTGACTTCCTTTCAGATCTATACAAACTAATGCATGAGGAGGAAGGAGAACATAAGTACCTTTTTATCAATGTTTGTCCCTACACGCTCCGAGTTGAACTCCAATCTTTTGCTCCTCGACGAGCCCTGTAGACAAACAAAGTACGACCACTTCCTACTCTATTGATATTAGCTTGAAAATAGATCTATCTATCAACAATAAGTTCATGTAAGATTAGACACAAACTAGAAAGAAACAGGCCAAGCGTGTCATATTAATGAGAACAACGACAACGGTGCTTACAATCGTAGATGCGAATGCGACAGCTTCATCAAGTCCCCTTTGTCTAACCCTTGCTCAAAAGATCCACGACCTGGATGATAGCAACTTCACTGATCACTCTCCTTTAGTTGACTGTGTGTTTCCTATGAGATCATAGGTTTCATGCTAGCAATTCTTCCCCCTTGTCACCATCATAGAGCCTGCTTATATAGGTTAAGAGAGGCTTAACCTCTTGAGGTATCTTTAGGGTAGGTTGAGGAATTCCCTCCTTAGATCAGAGATATTCTGATTGAACCAAGAATTTGAATTCAACTGCCTTCCAAACTTGAAAGACCCTCCTCTTATTCTCCTCAACAAATCAACCACTGCCCAAATTAGACAGCGCTCCCTCAAAAGGGGCATCAGGGCGCTATAACGCTCCCTAGGAGGCTCAAGGGGAGAGACAACGCTCTAAGGATGGATAGTGATCCTTCAGAGAGGTGGTTTGTTGTTATAACGCTCCCTAAGACCTTATAGGGGAGCGCCAACACTCCTAAGGCTGATGTGGAGGAGCGCTCTCCTTCAAAACCCAAGCTTAAAAGCTCCTTTCAGGTGGTAAGAGTTCCTTGACTTCAGTTAATCATTCTCCCTCCTCCAAATCAAGTGTCTGGGGTATTCTAAGTGTCTCCTTGGTGTCATCATCATGGAAGTATGCTTGGTTTGATGTTTGCAACACTTGTGAATGACATGGAACACTTGCGACAATTGAGAGGAACATGCGACACTTACGACACTTATCGAAGTGAGAAATATTGAGGTGTAACAGATTGCCCCCCAAAGTATGAAGTTAGAGGATGTGAACCGATAACTGAAATGCTTTGCAGACATTCAAGCAAGGGTATAGACTCGGAGAACCTGACAGAAGCTGCACATAAACATCCAACAGATATCATGACATGTTTCAAAACCCAAGGCAGGCATACCTATGCTTGGGTGATCAAGACTTGCAAGATATGGTCGCCAGAAAATACACTGCGGATCCATAATTGTATTAATGAAAAGGTATAGCCACCGAGGATACAATGTGGATCTATACTCTGATGACTTGGACTGATCGTAGCCATGAAGAATACATAGTGGATCTACAAGGTGACAAGACATAGCCACGACTGATACAAAGTGGATCTATGTAACAGTGTATGCATCATTTGTCCAAGAGAAACTCCTTCGCAGCCTGGGCAAAGCATATATCAAAGTGATCACTCAACCCAGGGTCTTCTTATCAATCCCAATGTGGTACGATTATAACCATGTGAATAGATGTCCTGATGTCGAACATGGCAGAAACCACTTGATTACCGGTCAATGGTGTAAACCGTTAACAAGGGAGAGGGAGATCACCATTAATGTCAATGATTCCCAAGGTACCCTAGTACATTCCAACGAATGTGAATGGATGAGCTGGAGTCGAACATTCGTGGAATCATCCGATCAAAGGTCAATGATGTAAACTTACTGTCGAACGTGAGGAGGCCTGCCATTCAGGCATGTAGGTCCCAAAATACTAACTGGTTTCTAAGCCTAATTCCTGGAAAATGTGCCGAGGTCGACAGGAATAGGCTCGCCGAAGGAGGGCCTTGATGTATCCCCCATCAATGACATGAAACAAACATAGAGATGTAATTGGCAGATCAAATGGACATGGACTGACATGGATTTTGAGGAAAGATATTTGGGATGGCTGACTCTCGAGGCGGATACTTCCCTTGAACACTGAGGCACAACAACAAAAACATGACATGGACCAATACTTGATGATGCAGTGGATGCTATGACTTGCGTTGGGTGACCCAAAGGAGTGAAAGAAACTCAAAGGATTGGCTCAGTGCAGAGGTTCAGTGGATTATAATGCGTGTAAAAGACAAAGTGCTGTGTTCAAGGGCGATTCTAAGAATTGCTTGGTAATGTTCTCAAGAGACTGCTTGGCTTGCTTCTTTCAAATTTTCCCCCATCCAGATAGATAAGTACATCTTTTTGATTTAATGAGCTCGAGGAGGATAACACATGCTTGATATAACTCACCTTTGGTAAGTTCCTCTTCCTTTGTTTAACGAACTGAAAGAAGTAAGGGTTCGATCCTGTATGGGCCTGTCGATGTGTGTTTTAGCGAGTCCAAAGATAGAAAACTCAAAGGTTTTTCAGGATTATAGAGTTTGGAAAAACACTTAAAAGAGAACTCTCTCAGTTCCTTTTTCGTACAGTAGTCTAACGAGACTGAAAAAGAGATAAAATATCGTTCGAAAGACGCCCTTTCAAACCTTTTAACGAGTGTGAAAGGAAGCAAGATCACTAGACAATATTTTCATATTTAGAGAGTTTGAAAAGAGTTTAAAGATGACTCCAGGGAGGTTCCTTTTTCGTGTATCCATGAGGGTCCGAAAAAGAGATAAATGTCTACCCGGTGCGTTCTCATATTTTCGATCTTGAGAACGAACCAAGACTATGCTCATGAGTGTGACAAGGTAAATAATCGATCAGAACTGCCAGGAAACCTGCGATGTCAAAACTACAACCCAGAGGTTTAGTGAAGCCATTATATTTTTAGAGAAACCCATAAATGACTATACCTTATAAAAAATGGAAATTTATAAATAGTAATACAATGAAAATTCCATTTACCATTTCATTTTGCACAAGGATTTGTAGCAGTGGAGATTCTCATTTTGGAGGTGGATCTTGTTTCGCTTGATACCGAAGCTACGGTTGACTGTTTTTCTCGCTGTTTGGACCAGGTAGATCTTCATCTCCCCTTCTTTCAGACACATGGTTTAATATTCATTTTCATAGCAGCATTTAATTTAAAAAATGAAGCCCTAAGTTGCCCCAAAAATATCAAATCGGCCTCTTTTAAAAGTGATGGGAGTAAGACATTGTTTGTGAAAAAATGTTTTAGAAAGTGATAGCCATCATGCCAACGCCTTAGTACCTAAGTGGATGGGTCGTTTTTGTCAAAGAAGTCATAAGAAATTCTAACATATGCCCACGTAGCCATAAGGGAAATCATTTTTATTAAAAATGTTTTATTATTGTGTGATGGATATTGAATGGCTAAGAGAGGGCGTGATGATTGTAAAATAGGGCGTGGTCTCTTTAAAGAATGTGGGCATTAGATTCTATGTTTTTAAATTGTTTTAAGAAATTGTCAAAATTGTCAAAATATTGAAATAATGAAATTCTTTATTTTTTTGTTTTGTAGGTGATTTCGGCGACCATGATCGAGTGGAAAGAGAGAGAGCATGATATTGATGACTTGGTTGCCTTGTGGAGTCCTCGCACGCGGACCGCATTGAGAGCTTGTGGCTTACTAAAATTCTTCAAATTGCAAAAAATGAAGCAGATTTTGTTGCTTGAGCACATGATCGCCTTATGGGATGTCGCAGAGTATGGATTCTGGATTGGCACATAGCTTCTAACCATCGAGTTGGAAGACGTGCATTTATTGACTGGCCTTTAGAAAAGAGGGGTTCCCATATCTTTTTTTGGACAGAGGGCGCTACCTGAGCAAGTGGGCGTGTATCTGACACATCACTGCGTCCCAGGGAAAAGACTGGTAGGGGGTAGAATCCCTATCAAGGATATCCGAGAGCTACCCCTCCGGTCCATTTTGTTTGCCATCATGAGCATGACGGGCAGTACTAGCACACATCTGGCGTCAAGATCACAGGTGGCTTATGGCGTACAGTGCTTGGAACCAACACTGTTCCACTAGAGTGCAGGGTTCCTTCGAAATGTGAAGGAACAGGTTTCGCGGTGCAGGATGGGACAAAAACAGTTCAGTTACGGCTCTTTTCTGGTCTCATTTTTCTTAGAATGCATCCCCCAGATGCAGCCTCAGATAGCACTGGCAGTGTGACTAGTGGACGAACCACAGATGGAGAGGTGGACTAGTCTGTCTCCGAGGTTAGTAGCAGAGTTAGAGTTTCGTTTCACTGGCGATTTCTTTGCTTGGCTGAGACGACAATATCTCTGGATAGAAGACTTCCTGTATGCTGAGGTGGATTTCTGTGGGAGCATGGATTTGATTCTACCCGCGGGGGAAGATTGGGATGCGTCAGGTCAGAGACTGAGCAACACCTTGTCTATTTTTTGTTTTTTAAGTTTTTAATGTATATGTATTTTTTTGGGTATGTAGGAGAGTTTTTTAAAAGATGTATTGTTTTCAACATGTAGACAAGGGAGCAGTACGCTCGACCGATATACCGATACCAGGACGTCGTGGGGGTGCTCCGGTTGTAGCAGATTCGGGAGTACCAATGATAGGTCTCCGGGAGGTTGAAAGAAACCTCCAAGGCCTCACGATGGGCATTCATCCTCTATGGAGGGGAGAAGTGACTTTACATATACAGAGGCACACTGTGGGAGTGCCAAAGAATGTCAATTCTCTACTGAGACGCGTAGTACGCGTAGTGATATGTTACTCCCAACACAATGTAGTGCAGGGAGATTAGAGTCTCTCTGGTGATCATATTTTTGTATACCTTGTCAAGCGATGTTGTATGGGTTTAAAGACCCAACATTTTGCTCTTCTACATACTTTTTGATGTAATCAAAACATTTCAGTCATGCTATATATATATATATATATATACAGTTCCGAGTTTTTACAGTGCCAAATGATTTGTACACGATGATGTCTGTGATGTGTTTTAATTTACATGTGATGTACAATTTTTATTTCCTTAAATCTTATATATGGGCGAGATACCGATCCATGATGTAATTAGCTAACGAATCCAAAACACTATTGAGTTCTCTTGGAATGTGTCTATATTCAATATAATCCAACATTCGTTCAAGATGGCAAACTTGCTGGTGGAGATGTAGCAGGATAGGATTACGGATAGCGTAGATACGGTTAAGTTGATAGACCATGAGTTGGGAGTCTAAGTAAACAATGATACGAGAGATACCTAGGGAGGAGGCTTGGGTCAAAAGTCCGATGACAATGTGATATTCTGCCATGTTATTGGTCGTTGGTCCTAAGAAAATACCTCCTGAACTCACCAGCTTGTCAAATTGGTAAATGACCCATGCTGCCGAAGCAATGTTCCGGGTATGTCGACTAGTGCCATCTGCAAACCCGAAGAAGATAGGAAAGGAAGACGTCATCTGCGCATGAAAACACAAGCACATTCATGAGTGGCAAAGGTAAAGACTCGAGCACGCGAAAGAAATAGACACACCAAACTAAAATACAATAATGTACAAAGTACACATGCTGGGTAATCTAGGCATAGTACTTTTTAAGGTAAAGCCCGTTCCGGGGCTCTCCTAGGGAAATTACATCATAATCTACTAACTCATAGGCGCCTCTATGTAGAACACGTTTCACGATGTAAGGGCCATGCCACAGAGGTTCTAACTTACCTGTCCCCAATTTGTCATGAGCTTGGTCATATACAAGGACTAAGTCTCCTTCTGCAAAAGTCCGAGGATGGATGTATTTGTCATATTGATTCTTAATCTGTTTCTGATGTGCCTCATTAACGAGAGCGACATCACGACGTGTTTCGTCCAATTTGGATAGATATAATACACATTGTTCTTCGGAAGAAGTATGGGGTAGGAGTTCTACTTTAAGTTTCAGTGATGGAATCTCACACTCGATCGGTAAAACGACTTCGATGCCATACACCAAATGGAAAGGAGTAAATCCAGTTGCGGATTTCACGGAAGTACGGTAAGCCCAAAGAGCGGAAAAGAGTTGTAGATGACACGATGTCTTGTTTTCCCCTACCATGTGTTGAATCATGGTTTTTAGGACTTTTTTGATGGCCTCAACTTGTTCGTTGGCCTGAGGATAGTAAGGGGATGATTTTTCATGGCGAAAACCCAATTTGACATGCAATTCGCTCATCATCTGGTTCTTGAAGTGTGCACTGTGATCAGTGACAATGGCGCATGGTACACCAAAATGAGTTATGATATGGTTGAAAAGAAACAGAGCTATGGTACGACCATCGTTCAGAAAGGTAGGCATAACCTCAGCCCATTTGGTAAAGTAGTCGACGACGACGATTATATAACCGTGCCCCCTGGTTGAGGTAGGCTTACATTGTATGAAATCGATACCCCACTTGGTGAAGGGGCCGATGGCGATAATGGGGTGCAGCGTAGTAGGGTGGGTGCGTGCCTTCTTGTTAAATACTTGGCAGGGTGGGCATTTTTTGACTGCCTCAATACAATCTTTGAAAATCGAGGGCCAAAAGTAGCCGGTACGTAGGATTTTTTGGGCTGTGGCCATCCCAGAAAGGTGACCACCACAGGCGCCAAGGTGACAATCGTTCAGAACACGTTCAGCCTCCTCATGAATCAGACATCATCGAAGGATAGTGTCAATACCACGACGATACAAGGTGTCGTCGACGATAAGATAACGACGAGAATGGTGGCGAATACGTCGACGCTCTTCATGGGAAATGTTAGGCTGAAAGCGTTGGGTTTGGAGGTAAAGGAGAATGTCTCCGTACCAAGGATCAGAGGTGTTGATGAGGAAAAGAGATTCATCGGGGAGAGAATCTCTAGGTTCGATGTCTTCATCGGCACGAGGGAGAGCACAGATAAGCTCCGCAAACACCAGGGACTTTTTGGCTTTGGACTTTGTAAATTCAAGATCGAATTCTTGAAGGATGACGATCCATTTAGAATATTTCCCCCCAAGTACTTGACGGGTCAAGATGTGGTACATGGGGTTGGAGTCCGCAATCACCGTGGTGGTGCGTAGTAAGATGTAATGGCGGAATCTCTGGACAGCGATGACGGCTGCTAGAGCCAGTTTCTCTACATGTGAATATCTGAGTTCGGGTCCAAATAGACTCTTGCTCAGGTAATAGATCACATGTTCCTCACCATTGGGGTCCTCCTAAACTAACACCATCACGATAGTGGAAGTGGAGGTGGCTAAGTAAAGGATGTAGTCCTTTGTATACTCTAGGGGATCTAACAAAGGTGCGTGGGTCAAGGCATGCTTGAGAGCATCAAATGACCGTTGAGCGGTGTCATCCCAGATGAAAGGGGTGTTTTTCTATAGTAACCGCATGAATCCTTTAGTTATTTTAGCATAGTTACAAATGAAACGGCAAAGGAAGTTTTCTTTGCCTTACAAACTTTGGAGTTGGTTTAAATTGGTAGGTGGGGGTAAGGCTAGAATGACCTTAATATTTAAGGGATCCACCCTAATCCCGTCTTTAGAGACAATGAAACCGAGGAGGCGACCGGATTCGACAGCAAAAATACACTTATGTGGGTTCAAGTGAATACGGTAGAACCGGCATCGAAGAAAAATAGCCCGTAAGTGATCAACGTGATCAGATCGATTGGATGAGTGGGCAGGTAAGTCGTCGAGGTAAGGCTCTGTGATATGCTTGATATCGTGGAAAGCGTACGACATGGCCCGCTGGAAAGTAGCACCAGCAGTTTTGAGACTAAAAGGTAGCTTTCGATAGGCGAAAGTTCCCCATGGGCAGATAAAGGCTGTCTTATGTTGATCAGCAGGTAAGATTTCAATCTAGTTATACTTGGAGAATCCATCCATGAAAGAGAAGATTACGCTCCTAGTGCAATTATCGATGATTTGGTCGATGAAGGTCATAGGATAGTTGTCCTTTGGACAAGCTTTGTTGAGATCCCGATAGTCAACACAAAGACAGATGGTTCCTTGTTTTTTGGCAACCATAACAAGGTTGGAGACCCATTTTGTCAAAGGGATAGGATAGATAAAGCCATATTTTAGAAGTTTCTCAACTTCTGCCGTTATAACTACGATTTTCTTGGGATGAATCGGGCGAAGCTTTTGTCGAACAGGTTTTGCGCCAGGGTAAGTCTTGATTCCATGCATGACGATTGAAGGGTCGATCCCTAACATTTCCTCGTAGCTCCAAGCAAATACATCGTGGAGTTCTTTAAACAAAGCGGTGTAAGAGAAAACTTCTTCGGGTGTGCAATTAGCACCAAGATTAATGTTTTCTATGACACCTTCTTTGATCAAAATATCAATAACGATCGTGGTAGAGATGTTACTCATATTCCCCTCAGAGAGAGTATCTTGTGTGAGGATGGGAGATTGCGGAGCATCGGTAACATCGGGAGGGAAGACAGAGTGTATGTCTTGGTGAATTGTTTCCAAAGGTGGAAGAAAAGAGGATCGATGATGGTTATCATCCCAAGGTAGATCGTCAGTACTAAGCATTTCCATAATAGATTCGTCATAAGGAAAAATTTAGGAAATGTAATCGATGGAAGACGATAGGGAATCCAACCATGAGGGCACTGAGTAGGCATCAGGTGCCAATAAATGTGGGTTGTTCGGAGAGGGAGAGGCAGATTGAATAGCTACGTATGCAGCCTTGGCTGGGCTAAGTGGCATAGTGTCATCGAGCACATCAAATTCCAAAGGACTAGGTACAATCCAAGGATCAGATGATTCCAAGGATTGATAAGGCATAGTCAAGATCATATTGATGGTGGAAATATGATGCGCGGTAGGTGGAAGTGGTGTAGGGAAAGTACCCATAAGGCTATAATATTTCAACAAGCCAACACCAACGCTTTCATACGTAACTGGGGGGTCTCCCAAAAAATGAATGTTGTTGGTGACAGGGACGCAAGCGTCGGGTGTGCAGAAATCGAGTTGATCGATAGTGACAATTTTTCCTTGATGGGGGAATTGTACACATCGAAACACCGATGAGGTGACGATAGTCATAGCGTAGAACCAACTTCTTCCAAGTAGTAGGTTGTAATCGAGGGGGGCATTGACCACCTCGACATCAACAGTAATAGTTTTGCTACCCAACTGAACAACTAAGGATTGTAAAAGTCCGTGTGGATGAAAACCTCACCCATGAAAAGCACGTAACATCGTAGGGGATTTGTTAAGGGAAAGTGATTTTAAGCCTTTCCAACAAGCTAAAGACATGACACAAGTAGAGGCTCCCTCATCCAAGATAGTTCGGTGGATTTGTTGACTGTGAACAACAACATCGATCTGGAAAGCTAGTTGGTGAGAGAGTCAGGGTTGATGATCATCCAAATTAAACGTGAGGTTATTTGATGACTCAGGATCGAAAGCGCCGATAGCAGCTAAGAGAATTCTACGTTGGCTGGGACAGTGTTGTAGAACTTCCAAGGCGGACATAGCACATGGTGCTTGAGACAAATCTTCAACAATGTTGTAGTTTTGGGCAGCCAGTGAATTAAGATTGAAGGTAGATTTCTGGAGAGTGCTCTTAGGAGGGTGTAAAATGGAGTCAAACGAAGGTTTCTCAATCTAGAGTGGCCCAGATGGAGGGCTAGCAGATGGAGGACTAACGGAAGATGGTAATGGCTTATCAGGTTTAACTGGCGTGTCATATGTTGTAGTGCGAGTGGTCAGATTAATCCCGTTAAACATTTAAATGTGGGCGCTTGTCGAGGCCTCATCATGGGATTGATTGGAACTTCCCCCTGCAATGGGGGTTTGAGCAACCAAAGATTGCTGCTGTGGAAAAGGCTGAGTAAGCACAACGGGTTGTGAATTTCCCTTAAAAATTTTGGCCACTTCATCGCGATGTGGATAGTCTCGAGTGTAGTGATTGTCACCACAAATGAGACATGGGAATTTTGGTTTTCGTTGTGGTTGTTTTCCGGCAGCAGGGGTTTGCGGTTGATTTTTTGGTTGTTCGTTGTTATTGTTTTTCTTTGGTTTATTTCTCGCTTTCTTCTTGCCCCCGAGTTGTTGTGAAGGGGTCGATTGGACCGCATTCACCTCAGAGACCTGAGTTTGAGGGGGGGTAGAAGAGGGTGCATTTGGACTGGGAGTAGCTGTCGAAGCGGGCCACTGAGCTGTTCCAGTCGACTGGGAAGTAGATTGGGTTTTGACGGAGCCAATAAATCCATCCACGTGTGAGGTAAACGATGGTTTGGATGGATCATTAGTGGCACGGGTAGCATTCGGTATCAACTCGTACAAAATACCAGACTATGAATAAACCAAGTCTAAGTACTGAGCTCGGGCAATAGCTTCTTCCTCGATGACTACACCACCCATGGCTACATCACGAGCGATCTGGGGTAACAATGATTTAGTGAACCATTCCGCTAATAATTGATCTGGAATGATCGCTTTGATTAGCCTTTGTCGTCGTCTCCATTCATGAATATGATCAGAGATGTGTACGGAATTTGTTTGATGAAGGGAGGTCAATAGTTCAGTACCCATCTCGTATAGAATGGGTAGTTGGAAGTGTGTGAGGAAGGACATGGCGAGGGAGTTGAAAGCGTGAAAAGAGGCACGTGGTAATTCGATATACCATTTTGTTGCGGAACCCGTAAGTGTTCGTTGAAAAAGACGCAAACATATAGAATCGTCCATGAGGGAGTTGGATGAACACCACAAATGGAAAGTCATCACGTGGTTGTTTGGGTCTTCTCCAAACTTTCTGTCGAATGTTGGGATATCAGAAGGAAGTTTAGCTAGAATAGCTGGCCAAATCAGAGAATGATAAATAGGATCATTCGTTAACCGAGACAAGTCTGGAAGGTCCAGGGTTGCTAGAAAAGGTAGTTGTCGGTTAACCTATGGGTAATACCGGTGTGGCATGGGGACACTAGTAGGGCCATACACTGGGTTATGCGGATAATTGTAACTAGTGGGCCCTCTCGTATGAGGTTGGTGTTGACTAGGGTACATAGGATTTGAGGTGTTTTGAGAAACATGTGCGAGCGGAGGATAACCGGATGGGTTTTGAGGATTGTAAGCTGGATTTGGCATTTGTCCATAAGGGGGTTGTTGTGGAGCTTGAGAATTGTGTCCTGTTGAGAACTGTGGGTTTCCTGGAAAAGGGATATTCCACGGATTAGGTGTGGCAGACACATTTTGTTCATACGGTTGATGGTAGGCTCCGGATTGAGGCTGCCCCCCAGCATGGGGGTGCCCCCCAAATGGAAGTTGTCCTCCGGTGGGAGGATACCCCCCGGCTTGAGGTAGAGTTCCCGGAATTTGAGAACCAGACGTAAATGACTGATCGATACCGCTGAATGGGTTAATACCACTAAGACCGGCCCCTCCGGTTTGTTGGATAGGTATCGAACTTCCTGGAATAAATCGGGTAACAGTGGCAGTGGTAAAATTCAGTGCTCTGTACCCAAAAGGGAGTGATTATGTAGGTCTTGGTGTTACTGGTGTTCCAATAGAAGCTTGGCTAACCACCGCATTACCGGCGGGAATAGTCGGAATGTGAGGGACTATTGTAGAATGGGCCGTCTGGAGAGAAAAAGTAGACCTTAGGCCAATGGACGATGTGTTCGGACCAATGGATGGTGTGGCCGTAAAAATGGTAGTACTGGTAAAATGGTTTAAGGGTACGGTGTAAGTGATAGGTGCGTCATCACCCATCCCTGTTCCATAAATATCCCGCACCATGCACGGCGGACTTCGAACAATGTCTGCGGTACAAAAGGGGTCATCGGCTAAAGGGTTTGAACGAGACCTAGTTGGAATTTTAGAAGGATTGACGACGACAAATTCACTAACTGAATTGAGTTGGAGGACACGTCATTCATATCCCTCTGGAATGTGGAAAGCTTCCGGAGACTCTGAAACAATTCAAAAATTCTCTAAAGGAGTGGGAACTTCTTCTTGGTAAGTTGTGGCGTCTCGAACCTCGCTTTGTTGAGGAGATTCCTCCGTAGAATGAGAGGGTAAAGGGGTGTTCCCTTCCATATTTTCTGGAGGAAGTCCCTGTAGCCTCCGCGAATGGTGTAGAGGGTCGATGTTGGCGAAAAAGAGTTGGCAGAAAATATATATGGCCAACTACCAAAAAGAAACAACATACGCTAATAGAATCTAAGAATCACAACCAAGAAAACAGGACCTTCTTTCGATGACCGTACTAGTTGGTGATGAAATCCAATGTCGCGTGATCAAGTCAAGAAGGGGCGGGGATATGGTGGAACAGTTACAATGGCGACTTGCTTAACGGACTTACGCCTTGGTGCAAGCTTCCATGAAGTAATTGTGGATTTACCCTCCAAGGAGCCCGAGTGAGTTTGGCCAATGTCTGCTCCAGGTACAGTGAGACTTCCCTTCACTATCACCTTGTGTAAGACCCTAAATATTGTGGCCACTAAGGTTACCAATTTGTAGTCAGCCCCTGGGCGGGTACAGTCGACAGTCCGATCCGAGCATACGGGCAGGGTAACTAGCCAGAAATCAACTAAAAAGGCTTTCACTCAGTAATTGTGGATTTACCTTTAAGCGATCCCCATAATATGATATGACCACTACAATCAGTCAAACCACAGAGGGATAATCTCTGTAGCTCTCCCGAATGCGACCTCATGCGTAACCCTTGTGTGAGAGGGGGATCCCAGGCAGACTTATACGATAATTGGATTTGACTCTCCCTAGCTCAGGATGGTAATGCTTGTTTTGGAAACTTTGGAGAGTTATGCTCACAGCCTAATCCAAAGTACTAAGCCTAGTCTACTGTTGGTGGAGGATCCTAGAAAAGAAAATGTTCTAGATAATTTTTAATTAGCGTTCATTTTATAGCCGTTCTTTACTAAAAAGGGGTGCATGGAAGTGAAACAGATGGAATTATGACCCAGTCCCAAAAATGCATCAAAGATGATAAACAATCATTTCTTTTCAATGAACATCTATCTAAGGGAGAGAGAGAGAGTTCTTTTCACTAACAAGCATTGATAAGGAATGTCCTCAAACAAATTTTCTTCAATCAAATCCGATGTGGTGCTAAAACTTTTGAAATACCTTCTAATATGCAAAATCAATCATGAAGATGCTTCTTTATTGTTTGTATGTGAATAATGGTTAATTCAAAACAATTCTCATCTTGCTAATTATCTTTTTGGATCAATGAAAACTAGACCAACACAAGCAGTTTTCGTACAAACAATACACCCTCTCATTGTGATCAAAAAAAGAAGCGAAAGAAAAGAAAAAATCCAAGAAAAATCAAGAACTTCACACCAAAAGAAAAGTCGAAGAACAATGACCTTAACTAAGACCAAATGAAAAGATCCATAGGCTTCTGATGTCCTTCACCAAAGTTTCTTTCTCATTCAAAAAGGAGAGAACAAAAATGCATTGGTTTCGAACTCCCAATCAGTAGAAAAACTCAATGACAATGAAGAAAGCTACAAAATCTAAACAGAAAGGTGTTTGTTCTTCAAAAATAAAGATGTCAAAGTCGAAAAGGAAGAAGCATTGACTCACAGGGAGGCTCAGCAAGTGAAACACAAAGGTAAAACCCTGAAAAGAGCAATTTTGGAAAGTTTTTGGCCAAAAGAGGGATGGCGCTCTGTTGTAAAGGATAAGGAGCATTATAGCACTCTATGTAAGGAACTAAGGGAGCGCTGGCACTTTGTTAACACATGCACAGGGGCGCCAGGTTCAAAAAGCTCCTAAAAGTGTCAAAAAATCCAAAAATTGCAGTCCAGTCTCGTCAATCAAGCTGAGTGTAATGGGGTAGGGAGTCAATCAGCTCATGAAATCATTCAAAAAGGGGTGAACCAGGTCCAAAAACAATCAAGGGGTAAGACAATGTCTATAAGGAGAAATCAAAACAAAAAGTTTCGATTTGAGGACTCCCCAGTGGAGTCACCAGTTTCTGTTGTAGGAAAATCTCCCTGTGGATAGGTAGATTGCCTCAAAGAGCTAGACCCTTAACTCTAAGACAGAAAGTGCTTAACATGGACACTGACTTCCTTTCAGATCTATACAAACTAATGCATGAGGAGGAAGAAGAACAGAAGTACCTTTTTATCGACGTTTGTCCCTGCACGCTCCGAGTTGAACTCCAATCTTTCACTCCTCGACGAGCCCTGTAGACAAACAAAGTACGAGCACTTCCTACTCTATTGATATTAGCTTGAAAATAGATCTATCAATCAATGATAAGTTCATGTAATATTAGACACAAACTAGAAAGAAACAGGCCAAGCGTGTCATATTAATGAGAACAACGATAGCGGTGCTTACAATCGTAGATGCGAATGCGACAGCTTTGTCAAGTACCCTTTGTCTAACCCTTGCTCAAACGATCCACGACCTGGATGATAACAACTTCACTGATCACTCTCCTTTAGTTGACTGTGTGTTTCCTATGAGATCATAGGTTTCATGCTAGCAATTCTTCCCCCTTTTCATCATCATAGAGCCTGCTTATATAGGTTAAGAGAGGCTTAACCTCTTGAGGTATCTTTAGGGTAGGTTGAGGAATTCCCTCCTTAGATCAGGGATCTTCTGATTGAACCAAGAATTCGAATGCAACTGCCTTCCAAATTTGAAATATCCTCCCCTTATTCTCCTCAACAAATCAACCATTGCCCAGATTAGACAACGCTCCCTCAAAAGGGGCATCAAGGCGCTATAGTGCTCCCTAGGAGGCTCAAGGGGATAGGTAGCACTATAAGGATGGATAGCGCTCCTTCAGAGAGGTGGTTTGTTGTTATAATTCTCCCTAAGACCTTATAGGGGAGCGCCAATGCTCCTAAGGCTGATGTGGAGGAGCGCTCTCCTTCAAAACCTAAGCTTAAAATCTCCTTTCAGGTGGTAAGTGTTCCTTGACTTCACTTAATCATTCTCCCTCCTCCAAATCAAGTGTCTGGGGTATTCTAAGTGTCTCCTTGGTGTCGTCATCATGGAAGTATGATTTTTTTGATGTTTGCGACACTTGTGAATGACATGCGACACTTGCGACAGTTGAGAGGAACATGCGACACTTACGACACTTATCGAAGTGAGCAATATTGAGGTGTAACAATGGCCTCCTAGGTGCATAAGAGGATTCCATAGGATCCCCATTTCTATAGATGGCTAACAAACCGGGAAATGATGGACATTTCTTAGTTGAGTGGTCTTCTGTACAGAAGAAACAAACTGAAATGTTATCTTATGGGCATTCCCTTGAGGAATGCTTCCTCCTGCATCTTGGGCAAAATATGCTCATTGTTGCATTTTCCTCCTCCTGTTTCTTTTTAATATTTAGGGTGTGTTTATGGGTCTTAAATCCCTTTAACTCAACAAAAGGAACCAAACCTGCCACCGAGGCCCAATTAGACTCTACAACATTTAATGGTGGAATGGTTCTCCAGATCTTGCGATTCGGCCGAAATAGTCGATGGGCTTTACGTTTTCTTGTGACAAATTTCTCCTTCGGTTCAGATGTTCTTTTTTATTGTATTTTCTCTTAGGTGGGATGGATATAAAATAGGGCCTATATAAACCAACCAGGCAACAAAATGGGAACAAACTAAACTACTGGAGAAGAGGCTGAGCTTGGGATAACCCTTTACTCTAGCATTCAGGAAATGATCGTCTACCACATGCCTAATACTAATACGTTAATTGTGTGAGTATTCCAATTACTGACTGAGATACAAATTATCAAAAGAAAACATGCATGTGATAAACGATGGAAAGTAAAATAATTCACTCAACTCTAATCATAAATCACATAATAACACAAAGATTGATTTTCATTATTAAAGAAATAACTGTAAATACATTGCATCAGATAACCTATCAATAGATTTAATAGCTCTTACTCGTTACAACATCCATTCATGAGATGAGATAGGAAATAGTTCTTCTCCACATCCAATCATACACGCATTTGATGAAACATAAACTTGTCTCTGGTCCAAAAGGACTTCTAAATTAAAGGAAGCTCCAAAATAATTAACAAAACCAAAAAAAATGAGAGTTTCTTGAAAAAACCATCGACCCTTAAATAATCGGTCGATCCTCTTATTTATAACATAAAACTGACTAAAAATAATGGCTACAATGCAGATAAGTAAAAAAAAATTCAACATGTGGTGTTCTCTCCTATCAGTTTGTCTAAGAGTCATCTCAAGATATCACTTAAGAGGGTGACTCTTCTCATACTCCGACCACTTGATGAACAACTCCTCACAGGTGTTGGCATATGGGAATCTATGTTGTTCCATCGGGGCCATGTAAATCTATCTTATCTCTACTGCATGTGCCCGATACTTGACCAGACTGGCACTTAACTGTTGCAACATAGACCGAGATTTTATCGGGTGTTCCATAAATTGTCGCACTTGACTTGGCGCCATGTCTGCCACCTTTTCTATTTCTTCGGCCCATGTTGAGTCTTGCTCGATGTGCGATTTGACTATGTCGCACAAGTCAACAAAGTCATTGGGTGTGCCAAAATCAGGGAGTCCAATGTCTTTCATCACTCGATTGATATTGATCTAGTTTATTTCGCACCTGGCCCATTTCTCTTAGATTTATCAGTGATGTTCTAGAGCCATTTTTTCCCAATACTCGGTCAATTTCCTTATGTGATCAAGACTTCTTTCTTTCAACACTCGAATGTCATGTTCTTCTGTATCTCAGCCCTGTTGGACTACACCGATGTAGTCGAATATCTCCATGTCTTGCTATGCTTTCTCATACCACCACTCCATATCTTTGCACGTTGCAAGTTCCATGAGGGTGTCTTCCTGGAGCTTGACTATATTTGTAGTGAATATGTGTCGCTCATCTGTGAATTTGCTGTAGGCTTCCTTGAATTCACTCCTTAGGAACACCACGACCTGTGTGGTGTCCTGATAGTATTTCTCCAAGTGGCGCAAATTTTCTAGTTGTTTCATGGCAGTGACCAACTCCTCCTCATCTCTTTTAGCTATGTCCAGGGTGGCATCCATGATCGCCATCCTCGCGTCGATGAGTTCAGATGTCTTAGCATGATCTGTATTGATCAGATGTTCCTCTATAGTGATGAGGATGGAGTGATCTAACATGATCCTCCTCTTCTTGATGTTTCTTTGGATGATAGCATTCCTTTTCTGATCATAAGATATAACATGTATGTCGGCTACTTCATCCACAAGTTTGAGAATCTGCTAATCCCCCCATGTGAGTGTATTCCTTAAACTCACGACAGTATATACTTGTTCCAGAATGGGTTCTTGAGTTTACTCCCTATTCCCTGAAGGCTCGACTTTTGTCTGTCGCTCATCGAGGGTTTGAGTTTCGATTGAAATAGAGGTGTAGGGGATAGACTCGATACTTACTTGTTCATCGGCCATTGAGACACAAATTTCTTGCTATGGGGATTCTTCCTTTGGCTCATCCAACCCTGATTCGTTCTTTAGACTGTCTTCTCGGGTCTCCAACACATCGGGTAGCTTAGTGTCTAGGACACTCTCAACTTCTTGTTCTTTCTGTGTAACCTCCTGAATTTGGGCGTCGGGCACAGGGGAAGATATCTTCTCTGGTCTCATTTCTTCTTTGATATGCACAGGGTTCATAAGAGATACTTTTGGGCTCTCATCATCGACATATATATTTATTATCTCACTTAAGGGGTTTGATGCACTGGTCCGTTGTGATGCCTTGAGTCCCTGGCTGAGCCGAAATGCCTGTTGACAATCCGACCAATGGCGTTGTCAATTCAGGGTCATCTAACCTAGTAATTTCATCAAGGTCTATGAATTCAGGGCCAATTGGTCCCGTCTAGATTTCATTCCGATTGTCAAAAGGGAACCTTGGAATATTTATGATGTCCGAGCCATCTTGCATCTGATCATTTATCTGTTGCGCATGTTCTAACATGAGTAACCCCCTCTCCCGTGCATCCTGAGCCTCAAATAAATTCTATCTTGTACCAGGGTTACCCGGGGAATCTCTATTGTTTCGACCGCTACCTCGGGAGCTTCTGCTGCTATGATTTCTTCTCTGGCCCTAAGGGCCCCTTGAGTCGATTATTCTAGGATTGTTTCTTGTTCATCTAGACTCATGTCTTTGAACTTGGTCATCTTAGGGTCGACCATCCTTGCAACGACTTCATCCCAATTCTGAGCATTTTCCGTGAAGACCTCCACTTCAATTTTGTCGTGGGCGTATGGCTAGCAGGACGACACTTGCAATGCATGCTTCAAGACTAGACCCCTTGGGTCATGTTTGCAAAAATGACCGGTCTGGAATCATAAATCGAATTGGCTCAGTCCTTCCTGCTTGGCTTGAGCGATGTCTTTTTCTAGGTAGAAACCTATATGGAATTCATAAGGTATAAATGCCCTCTTCTTATCTTTCACCAGAATAGCGTTGTAACCTTGCAGGATGGTCTGGTAGCAAATTTCCCCCACAAAAATCCGGTCATGGACATGTGCGGGTAGGAGATGAGGTTCTCTAGTGGCCCCAAATACCCTAATGTAGGTATCATGTTCATCCAGATACCAGTGGCCAACTTTTTCTATCACCTTTTTGACTGCAACCAATAGTCTTGGACACTCTTTCTTGAAAAGAATGAAATGAATGCGTGCACTGAATTCATTGCATATGAGAGAATAGGATTTTTTGTTCCTGTTCTCCCACAAGATGCTGAGGTAAACATGGACTAGGAGTTCTGAGGCATGCCATCTCAAGTTCATGTTGACAAAGACATTCCTAGCACACATGATGTCCAACAAATACAAAGCCATGTAAAAGGATGGAGTCTCTCCTTCTTTCGGCGTCTAAGCCTGTTGTATGAAGATGCTCAGCTTATTTGAAATTATGGCTCCCTAGTTGAAAGATCTCCTGGAAATGGCCACTGTGTAAGCTAGAGGCATCCATGCCTTTGAAAACCTGGAATAATCCTTCTTCCCATAAAACTGGCAGATTAGGGCCATTGGAAATATATACAACTCCCTTAAGTTGGTCGTTTGGTACCAGCCGGAGGTTCGATTGGTGTATTTTTTATATTCCCTCCACCTTGAAGACATCACCCGACCGGTGTCATGGCACTCGTATAAGTTTACAATGAAATCAATGTTCAGTCGCTCCTCCGGGTCTCTATGCTTGTAGTAACTGTGCACCTCTACCAGAAGGAAAACTCCGACACACTCGCCATTGACGTCGTTAATAAAAAAAATTGTGTGTTTGTGTGGTCGATGAGCCACTGTAGGAGTTCTATGAAGGGGAAAAATGGAGTTCTACTTGCCACCATGTGTAAATATGATCTTCAAATGTTTCGGAAAACTTCGTCATCGAGCTCTCTCATATCGAGGTCGCTGTGCGGGATATATTCTGGGAATTCTTCCAGAATTATCTTCATGAAGAGTTCTCCCCATTGTGGGAGTGATGCCTTAGTCCCTGTTCTTGCCTCCGTGTCTCCAAAGGCTAGGGGTTGAGTTAAAACCTTCTTGGTGGATGCCCTGATGACTGGTTCCGACCTTGGGGAAAATTCTAATTGTTTTGCGGCCGTTGGGGAAGAGAATTCTCTCACCTCTGGTTCCTTTAGCTTTGATGCTCTCAAAGATCACCTGGTAGTTGGTTTTCTTGGAGGCATTGTTCCTATAATGCTTGCTAAACCTTGTAGTTTGATATGCACGGGATCTTGGAAACCTTTGAATTTCTCGTCTCACTTCTTTAGATGCTCTAAAACTCTTTTGCATGCATAATGGTCTCGTGTACAATGACTCAAGAGAATTTAAATGGGGAAGAACCTATCGTGTCATATCAACTAATTAATTCAGGTGATGAGTGAAATTCAAACAAATCTACCGCCAAATTTCTGTAATTTAATTCATCATGGGTTGACGACAGAGGCGTGGAGGGTGGTGTGTTCTATTGGTAATTTCAAATGACCTTTTGATTTGCACACGAAACAACAACTAATGTGATATTTGGAATTAATTAGTCTCTTAAATTCTCTGAATCTAAACGTATCTAGCACTAAAATGTCCCATCGTGTCACTTTCCTAGTGGGCGGATCGGGGATTAACATTGTGTTATGGGTGTTTTCGTTGATATCCTTCTGCGAAAAACCTCCGACGCCGATCGATTTCATCGAACGGTGGTGTCGTGGTGAAACTGGCTTGGGACATGTGGCAATGAAGACCGGTGACTTAACTCATGAGTATTAGTCGGAGTCGGGACTTTCTTCCAGTTGTGCGTTCCTAAACTAAGCCTGGGATCACCGATGCCGAAAAGGTATCGAGTATTGGCGATCAGGGATCAGGGATAACCCTATCGTGTATTTTCCTTTGAATTAGCATCTTCGAAAAATTGTCGATGCTAAAACGCTTCGATAATCCGTAATCGGGGAAAACTCCTTAGCGTAGTCCCAATGTTCTTCATGATTCATTTTTCTCCTATTCCGACAAGCACGTCGGGTATTGGCTATCAGCGATATCATTTCCTTTCCTTTTAAGCATTACTCCCTTTTCCTTTTACCAATCCCGAAGGGGATCGACTGTCGGTGATCTCCGTATGTGATACCTGTCGTGAAACAAAACTTCTCTTTCACCGATACCGATGAAGGTTGACGCTCGATGATTGAGGCTTTCTGAGTGTTTGCTTTTTATCCTTTAATTTCTCTCGATGCAGAATTCTTTGAGCACGCCAGGTGAGGTGTTTTGGCTATTGATTTCTTATTTAAGTGTTAAGTCTTTTTAATTCATGGGGTTTTATAGAATTACAAAAACCTGAATAACTGATGAGAGTCAAGATAACAAACAAAGACAAAACATTTCTCAAAAAGAAAATTGAATTCAGACAGTGCAAAGATTAAGTGGTACCCAAAAAGTGAAAAATTGACATAGGATTTTTAGGGTGTGTTTAGTGCTCAACAAATGGTGACTTACTGGGTGAAAACATAAACTCTTTTTTTTTCTCGGGCTCAACTGATGAAAAAGATGATTAGGAACTTAACTGGTTTTCATCATAGATTCTTTTACGTTTGCATTTGGAACTTCCCCGATTCATGTATCTGGGCCTGCCTGTGGTTTTTTTTTAACCTTTATTCCACCTTCTTTTCCTGTAACCTTGACTCATTCCTTCTTTTGAAAAAAGTCCAGTAAATATTTCACTGGAACCTGGGCCTTTTAGTTATCCTTTATTCATTTGCTACAGTGTTGCTCCGCTGTCAGCGAGTGTCTATAGCCCCGAAGAAGTCACCCCGACATCACAGACCTTGCTCTGCTGCCAATGACCGTCCATAGCCCCTACAAATATATCTGCATACCCTCTCCTAATGTGGGCTCATTTGATATAGTTGAATTTTATTTTAGAAGAATTCTCTGAGCGAGTGGGAGAGGAGGACGTCTATTATTTGCAAAAGTATGAGGTGGTTAAGGTGAAACTTACTAGCTCTGTCTCTGAGGTGCATGTAGTCCTTTCCATATTTCCTTCTTTCCCTTAAGGACTTACTAGACCACTAAGTAGACACTTCCTCATTTCTCCAAAGTTGTTCATCTATGCAAGTTAGATAGAGAATCCCTTGAAACAATCACAGGTTCCTCAACGTTTCTTGTGTTTGTATGTGAGCGTTGATTTAGGAAGAGATTTTTCTATGTCACATGATTTGACGTCACCCATTGTCTTGCTAAACACAATCTTTCAAAAGATCAGAAGCACGATCGCAAAATATAAAACAAAATAATATAAATGTAAAAAAGATAAATCGACGCATCAAAAATACAATTTTATTTATTTATTGAAAATATTGTTTTAGGGCTTGGCCATTCACTGGGAGAGCGTCAGGTTCCCCCAGTCAGATTATGTAGTCGATATGTTCCTAACCCAATATTCTCGACCACCTGGAAAGGTTCGAGCCATAGATTCTGAAACTTATGTTTTCCTTTAGGCTCATTTGCTCTGTCCCATTTCAGGACTAAGTCCCCTACCTCAAAATTCTTCTCTTTAGCCTTATGCTTATCAAACCACCTCTTAACTATCTGTTGGTGAGATAGGAACTTTGATTTATCTTTCTCCCTTTCTTCTTATAACATGAGAAGGGTGTCAATCCTTTGTTGTATAACTGATGAGGGCTATGTTGAGCTCTCAACACACCCTAAAAAGTCTCTGCCGAATTTTACTTTTTAGGTACCACTTAATCTTTTGGTATTGTCTAATTCAGAACGATGTTGTTTTCACTTATCATTGTTTTTTGCAATTTCTCCTTGATTCTTTAAAAATTTCCTTGAACATGTCAAAACCATCATAACTTAAAGGGATTAACATTTGATTAAAGAATCAACCACTAAATCGTTTCACCTGACGCGTCCAAAATTCGACACCCGGAAGAATCAGAGATGAAATAAAATCATCCTAGAAAACCAAGGACGCCGATCGCCGATTTTTGTTGGCGTCGGTAAAAGGGGAGTTGTTATCTCATGATAAGAAACACACAAGAAAGTTTCCGATGAAAGATTTCGTTCGACATCGGTGAAACACGAAAGGAAGTAGTCTTTTGTGGGGAAAGAAAGGAATCGCTGACGACCGATACCGTAAAAGAATTTCGACATCGACGACTTGTGAGTAGCTAAACCCATAAGGAGCGTAAAATTTTTTCCAGGCCAGACACTCTTGAAAAATTTCGGCATTGACGAATTTCAAAGAAGCTAGCCCAAGAAAAAGGATGTGATAAGTTCATCCCCGGTTACTGACCCCTGATATCTAATCAACATCGATGATTCCTGGGCTTGGTTAGGGAGCGTGTAACTGAAATAAGGTTACCACCTCTATTGGCGCTCATGAGTCAAGTCACCAGTCTTTATCTTCCACGTGTCACTTCATAACCATCTGACGAAAGTAATCGACGTCGGCAATTTTCTTTTTGTAAAAAAACAAAAAGGGTATCAATGAGAAATCTCGTAGCTCTGCACCGATTCCTGACTTCCCCATTCAGAAATGACACGATGGGACGTTTTAGCTCTAAGATATGCTAGATACGATGCATTTAATTGATTGATTAATTCCAATACCACGCATTAGTTTCTAATTCATGCGCAAAGAAAAATGACCGTTTTAGCCTATAGATACAATGCATCTCCCTCCACATCTCCATCATCAACCTACATAAAATTGATTACAAAGAATTGGCGGTAAGTAGTTTTAAATTTCATCCCATTACTTGTATTAAAAGTTTGATGCGATTAGTAAGTTGTCTCTCGTTATATTATCCTGAATTATTATAAGCCAGATCATTCTGCATGCAAAGAAGTCCGAAACATCCAGAGGAGCGAGATGAATGACCCGAAGAAGGCGTCCAAGGTATAATGAGTATTAAGCAACAAAGTTTAGCAAGCATACAGGTATGTACCACTCTGGTTTTGTTGTTTCCACCTCCCATGTAAATTAGTATCTAATATTACTCTGTATGTCGACCCTAATTGAACGTCTTCGGTTGTATGAACGATGCCTCCAAAGAAACCTACCACTAGGAAATCTCCTAGAGTCCCAAAGCTGCAAGAATCAGAAGTAGGAGAGGGGTCCTCCCCGGCCATTGCAAGAAAATTGGAATTCACTTCCAAGTCGAGGCCCATCATCAAGACGATCACCAAAGAAGCCTTCACTTAGCCCCCGACCTTTGGGGACATAGAGGTGAACATTGGGACCAAGACAATATTCCCGCAATGTGAAGACCTGTTCAAGGAAATCAAGCACAAAGAATTCCCCGAATATGCCTCGCATAGCAATCCTGACACAAGGAAGGTGGACAATGAGTTCATTTTCAACATCCGTAAGGATTACCTACACATGGTGGCAAGCATGACTCCAGTATTCCCTTGCATTGAGCTTTTGAAATGGCTCATTGATCACACTGATGCACAAAAGTGTGTAATTAATGATGATAATGGTCAAATCGTCGGGGTTTTCCTCCCAGTAGAAGTCCAAAATTATTACAAGCTCAATGAGCCAGATAAACATTTGAACACAAATTTTGTTGTGAAGTTTTATTAGAAGCACAACACTAGCAAAATCATGGCGTCCTGGTGGAGAGAAGACAAAAAATTCACCAACCGAAACTCTGGCTGATACTCGACGGCCAACCTTAGACAACCTTATATCTATCTAATGGCTCTCCTTTGTCGGTTGCATGGAGAGAAAGACTGTTCCAGGTTTTCAGAGGCATGGATGCCTTTGTCTTATACTGATGCCATCTCTGGAACAAGCTTCAACTGGGGTTCTATCATCTCCAAACAGCTTACACCTGCATTCTACAGGCTCAACAGCCGAAGGAAGGAGAAACTCCTGCCTTCTACATGGCGTTTATCTATTGGACGTCGTCTGTGCAAGAAATGCCTTCATCGGGATGAACCTAAGCTGGCACGCTTCCGAGCTCCCGGTGCATGTCTACTTTGGAATCTTGTGGGAGAACAGGTATAAAAGATCCTACTCAATCATTTGCGACCAATTTATTGCACCTATTCATTTTTTACTATTCAAGAAAGAGTTCCCAAGGCTGTCTGATGCAGCCAAAAAAGTTATATCGAAAGTTGGTCACTGGTACCTGGATGAGCGCGGAACCTAGATTAGGGTTTTCGACGCCACCAAAGCACCACATTTGCTACCTATATATGTCCCCGACCGACTGGTACTAGGGGAAATATGTTACCAAACTACCTTGCAGGGCTACAATGCCACTTTGGTGAAGGATAAGAAGCGGGCATTCATACCCTATGGGTTTCATATTGGCTTCTACTAGGTTAAAGACACTGCGTAGGCCAAGCAAGAGGGATTAAGTCAATTGGAATTTCAGTTCTAGAAAGGACATTTTCATAAGCACAATCCCAAGGGTCTGATCTCGAAACATGCATCACAAGTATCATCCTGTTGACCTTATGCCCATGACCGATTTGAGGATGAAATTTTCACTGAAAACACTCAAGACTGGGATGAGGTGGTGGAAAGAGTGGTTGACCCCAGAGTAACGAAGTTCAAGGCCATGAGTTGGGAAGAGAAAATGACATCCTTGGAGCAAGTAGCACAATAAATTCACAGGACTAGGGAAGAAAGGGTAACATTCGAATCAACTGAAACGATGGAAGCTCCCCAGGAAGCCCTTGTATAGAGCTGGAATTTTCTCGAAACTTCAGGTGCACTGGAAAGAGGGACGCTCTTGATCCAACATGCTTAGCAAATGATTGATCTGGCATCGAATGATCCAGCCCTCCTATCAAGTGTTCTGACCAGTAACCCAGAAGATAGCCCAACAGGGGTAGGCGGCTCCAAGCTCATAGACCCCGGTAACATCAATGGGTCAGATGATCCTGAATCCACATTGCCACCAACCAATTCACCGGCAGGCACGATGATTCAATTAGAGTAGGGTCAGGTTTCAGTCGAAACAAGTGCGCCTAACTCTCTGACCGAGTTCATAAATATATACAGTGATGATGAGAGCCCAGAGGCATCTCATAAAACCTTTGTGCATGTAGAAGAAGAAAAGGGAGCCAAGGAAAAAACACCTCTTGTTCCCGATGTTCAGAGTCAAAATAACACACGAGAAGGAAAAGGAGCCGAAGGAGATGTGGACACAAAAATGTCCGATGTGCTGGAGACCCGAGCAGGTAGTCCAAAGGACAAGTTAGAATTGGAAGAGTCAAAAGAAATATCCTTGCAAAAGGACGTCGGTGACGCCATGACTGGTATACAAGAAAGTATTGAGCTCCCTCCTGAAACATCTATTCCACTTGATACTCAGGTCCTCGATAAACAACGGGAAGAAGCTGTGACTTCAGAGCAAAATAAGGAGGTTCAAGAGTCTAATCTTGAACAAATATATACCACCGACAACCTGGGAAACACACTCACATGGGGCGACCAATAGATACCAGAGTCGGTATATGAGGTAGCAAACATCTATGTAATATCCTATGATAAAAAGAGGAAGGCCATCATGCAAAGGACTGCTAAGAAGAAAAATATTACTGTGGACCATTCCATTTTAGTTACCATAGAGGAAAACTTGATCAACATAGCATATGCTCGCACGTCTGAACTGATAGGCGTGGGAAGAGACCTCTCTGATGCTGCCCAGGATAGGGCCAGGAGGGATGAAAGAAAACTAGCTGATACTCTAAAGGAACTGGAACACTTGCACCATCTTGTTGAGTATTACAAAGGCGCCACACAGACTGTGGCATATTTGAAGAGTGAGTTTTCAGGAGTTTACAATGAGTACAAGAAAGAAAGAAACCTGTTAACTGAAAATATAATTGAATTCTAGGAGGACACTCTCATGGTCCTTGCAACCTGCAAGGAGATGGAATGATGGCATGAAAGAGCGCTACAAGCGGTGGAAAGACTCAAATACATTGAGTCAGTCCAACATGGTTGAGAAAAGGAAGAACATGGCATTCAACTGTTAGGCAAAAGTAGCCTCGATTGCATAAAGAGATCCACAGAATACTGGACTAAGATGTCTCGGGACCCACATCGAGAGATCCAAGAACAATATGCTAAGTGCCAGAAGCACTGTGATAAAATTAATAAAGTAATGAAAGATTTCAAGCTCCCCGAGTTCAACACCCCCAGTGAGTTTATCGACATAAGATACGTGCTCAAGACGTATGTCAAACAAGACTCCCTATGAACTGAAGAGTGCACAAAGGTAGCCGATGCGAGGCCAGGACAGGTGCAACAATTAACAGAACACTCGTTCAGAGCTAAAATCATGTTGCAACAACTGAATTCCACCTTGGTAAAGTACCGAGCGCATGCAGCGGACATCAGAGGGATATATGCGGCCCCAATGGAACAACACAGATTCCCGTGGGCCCAAAATTGTGAAGAACTGTTCCTCAATTGGTCTGAATAAGAAAGGAGTCATTCTCTCAAAGAAATATCTCAGGTGGACTGATCAAGAAACTGTTATCAGATAATGCCACATGGAAAATTTTATTTGGTTCAAACTGTATTTAGCCATTAAAATTCGGTTAAGCTTGAGATCATAAATAAAGGCCTTGACCAATTAATTAAGGGTCGATGGTTTGTTGTAAGAACTATTTTCTTTCTGGCTGTTAAGAATTATTTTGAACCTACTATGAATTTAAAAGTCCTTCTGGACCAAAGACGAAGTTATATTTATCAAATGCATGCATGATTGAGCTCGAAGAATTATTATTTCCTATTCAGTTTTATGAGCATATGTAACAAATAAGAGCTATCGAATATATTGGCAAGTTAACTGGTACAATTGCTTGGTTGTTCTTTTCTTTAAAGATGAAGATGATCAATTGTTGTGCGAATTATGAGACGAATGATAGTGGTAGATGAATTATTTTGCTTACCATTTATCTTGTTTCATATGTGTTTTTATTTCTGGTAGTTGGTAATCTCAGGCAATGATTGGATGCTCACATGGTTAATGTATTATTACTAGACCTGTGGTATAGAATTGTCGTCTACATGTTTGAGCAGCGGGTTAACCCTAGCTCGACCTCTTCTTAGTAGTTGAATATTTATCCTTTTGTTTGTTTAGTTGGTTTATACTGGCTTGCACTTCTCATATCATCCCTACCCCAAGAGAAAATACAGAAAAGAAAACAGTCCCAACTGAAGGAAGAGCCTTCGCCAGAAAACACAAAGCCCATCAATACCTTGGACGAATCGCAAGATCTGGAGGACCATTCCATTTTAAATGCTGCAGAGTCTAATTGGGCCTCTGTGGTGGGTTTGGTTCCTTCTTTTGAGTCAAGGTATTTAAGACCCATCAACAGAATTGGCGCTAGAAGGAGGGCCGAGAATGAATGGTTGAATATATATTTTATACAATATTTCAAACAACCCATGCATTCATAACAACCCACATGCATGGGTAGTCAACCCCAAGACAACCCACACACGCTGAGTACTCCAGAAATGAGTAACTCACCCCAACCTGAGGAAGAACCGTTTCATCCTGAAATACCTTACGCTCTTCCTCACGAGGAAATAAACCAATTTAGATGAATCACCAGAGTGTACGCCCAACAGATTGGTGCATTACCCATAACTCCGATACTTCCTCTAAGAAAACAACAAAGAAGACCAATGGTTAGCACTCCCTACGAGGTATTTGTTCACTCGATAGAAGACTTAATAGATTTCGAGATCACCAAAATTCAAGACCCTCTTGATTTGATATCGAAAACTCCAGTAGACAACGTCTCTGAACAAGGCGATTACTCAGAAGTAGAGGAGTCTAATTCAGAATCTGGAAGTATGGAAGGTAACAATGATCATGAGGAGGAAAGGGAAGTTCCACCTCAAAACAACCATCCTTGGTTGGCTGGAGATTCCGTGGCCATCCCTAGACGAATAAATAATCTTCCCCGACACCTGGAAAAGTTCCTCCCCAAGTACGATCCTGAAACCTTAGGTTTACCTGAGGATCATATCAAGAAGTTCATACTTGCAATCAGGCTTATGGATGTTCAACATGAAGACGTAGTATGCAAACTTTTTCCCTACACATTTGAAAATTCAGCCTCCACGTGGTATTTTAATTTTCCAGTAGGATTTGTAACTAGTTGGACTAAGTTACAAAAAGATTTTCTAGAAAAGTTTGTGGAAGAAACTACTACAGGAACCCTGATGGCTGAGCTATTCACAGCCACCATGACACCAAAAGAGAGGGTCAAAGATTTCAATCAAATATTCATGACCATTTTAAACAAATTCCAGCACGCGACGAAGCCTACTCAAGAGTTGCAAATTGAGGTTTATGCCAACACGCTCTCAGATTCTATTTCTATGTTCGGAAAAAGAGACGCCAAGCGAACCCTTGAGGAAAATTTTGAGGAGTCCAAGATGATATAATTCTAGATGAAAGGATGTAAGGAAATCCAGGCCGTTTTATTAAAAAAATAAAGTCAGCTCCTGCCTAGGAGAGGACTCCTTCTGACTAGGCCGCTGGGGAAATCGGCTGAACAAACTACTGACAAGGGTGATGCAAATATAGAGGATATACAACACATGGTTAAGAAGTTATCAAACGATATCGTAGACATGAAAAGAAGCACAGGAGAGGGAAAGCAAGGCCAAAATACCTATAAACCTTTCTTTAAGAGAAACCAGCCTTTCAAAGCAATTAAATCTCCCCTAACCAACTTAAACATTGACCTAAGGAATGTGGCATCTGATTCTTTCTGTACTTATCAATAGGAAAATCACTCTGAGAGGGAATGCCCACAGTGGGTTCACACCATGAATTTGATGGCCAATCACTTTATGGATGAAGTCTCCCTGACTGAACAGTCGAGCAGTTCGACCATGGATATTGCTGACCAGGAAGAAGTCGACCCACCACGAGACACAACCATGCTGATATGGGATCCCGACTTAATATTTCCTTCAGATGATTTGTTTAAGTCTCGAGAACAACCCTCAGCAGTTTCAGTAATGAAGACACGTAGCACAGGTCAACCGGGCTCGAGAGATATCGATATCACCTGGGCCTCGCAAGTTAAATTACCTCCCAATCACCCGAAAACATCTCTCGCCCCCGGTAAAAAACCTATAAGTATTCATACCCAGGAATCCCCTAGACTAGAGTACAATGTAGTAGAATATTTGAAGAAGCTAAAGGCTAATATATCGGTTATGGACATGTGTAGGATTCCTCAGTAGAAAGACTTTCTGTTGCAAGCTTTGAGCTCGGTAGTAGACCCGATGACCGACAATGGTCATAAGAAGAACATATCCCAAACAGATCCGGCTAGCAAGACAACCGTAAATACCTACACCAACGATAGGAAGGAAAGACCTTTTGTCCCACCTTTCCTTTTAACATTTGAAGTCTTCAACAAGAATCTTCACAACTGCTTGGTGGATTCCGGGGCGTCTTATAATGTAATGCCCATGGCTGTTTGTAATAAATTAGGTGCTGTCCCTCTCAAGAGTGATAAGCATGTAATACAACTATACCAGACCCAGGTTAAGGTCATGGGAGAACTCAAAGATGTGATGATCAGGATAACGACACACCCTAATTTCGTGTAAGTGATTGACATCATTGTTGTAGATATCCCTGAGGCATATGGGCTATTGTTGAGCTAGGATTGGTTTGAAAATCTAAACAGATATTTCAGTATAGAATGGGAACACATTTGGCTACCCCTGAAAGGATACAAGAACATGATCAGAATTGATAGGGAGAGATATCTGAAGCACACAATCACTGACCTAGAAACCCCAAACGAGCCAACATCTACCGATTTCCCCATATTGGGCAATTATTCCTGGGATTCCCACTTCAAGAACTTTGCTCTTCTCCTGTCCAATGTTCCCCTTACCCAAAACTCCGAAGTGATTTTTCAAGAGGAATTTTCGATACCGACATAAGACTTTTTATACTGTCAGAACCCTGTGCTAGGACTTATGGAAAAAGAAATCGGAGAACAAAACATTGGTGATGGAAAATAAAGGAGTGACCGTTGTCCACAAATTTGGACCCTCTACTTTGATGGATCTAAATCACAAGAAGGGTCAGGATCAGGGTGCATCCTCATCGATCAGAAGAGTAAATGTCATTTCTTGTCCCGTAGGCTAGAATTCGAATGTACCAATAACATTGCCGAGTATGAAGCTCTAGTTCAGGGGTTAAAGAAAGCCATAGATCTGAATGTCAAGGAATTGAAAGTTTTTGGAGACTCCGAAATTGTTATTAGACAAGTAAGAAATACTATACATTATAATATACCCCATCTTAAGAACTACCAACAGGAGGTGCATAGGCTAATAGAGCACTTTGAGGCTTTCAATATCACTGCAGTCCCCAGGGCAAAGAATGTTCTTGCTGACTCCTTAGCCATAGCCCCTTTGAGGTTGTCTCCTTTAGAAGGTTATGAAGCCTCCCAATTCACTATAGAGCTGCTCTACAAACCATCAATACCTAATAATGTTTCTAATTGGAAAGTATTTGAGGGAGATGAACAGATCGTAAGTTTCTCGACCAACCAAGACAATTTCAAAGATCTCGCTATTGATGATGAAGAGTTCCAAGAGAAATCGATGGAAAATGAGCCTCGGAAAGAACACCATGTGGATGGATTGAAGGCTCACACGATCCCAAAGGGGGTAGCTAATTTAGAAAACCTGTTTGATCTAAAGGAAAGATTCAAAGGACCTAAGAATGCAAAGACCGGTAGCTCTTACCCCCTCCATGAAACTGTAAATCTTGGAACCCCAGAAAACTCAAAGCTTGTAAATCTCGGCAAAATTGTATCTAAAGAGGAAAGGAAATCCCACCTCAGATTGTTTAGACAACACCAGGATGTTTTCGCATGGTCCTATAAGGATTTGAAAAACTATGATACTCGCATTATTCAACACACCATCCCGTTGAAGCCTGAAGTAAAACCTTTTCAGCAAAAGCTCCGAAAGTATCACCCATCCCTAGAACCTCTCATGTATCAGGAATTAAGGAAGCTTCTAGATGCAAATATAATATTTCAGGTTAGGCATTTCCCCTGGGTGGAAAATCCTGTTCTAGTAAGGAAAAAATCGAGAGAAATCTGACTATGCATAGATTTTCGGAACCCCAACAGAGCTTTGGAAAAGGACAATTATCTAGTCCCGCCGATGCAACAACTCTTGTAAACCATGTTGGGCTCGGAGGTTTTCTCCTTACTAGACGGTTTCTCAGGTTATAACCAAGTTTTGGTTTTAGAGGAAGACTGTTTGAAAACCACTTTCCGAACCAAGTGGGGAACCTTCGCTTATAAACGCATGCCTTTCGGATTAATCAACGCAGGGGAAACCTTCCAAAGGGCCATGGACGTGGCCTTTCATGGACTTATCAATAAATGTGTGGTAGTATATTTAGATGATGTAATGGTATATTCGAAGAATAGAGAAGAACACATCCAACATTCAACTGAGATTTTTGAAAGGTGTCAGAGATACGGTATATCCCTAAACCCTAAGAAAACTATCTTTGGTGTCAAAGAAGGAAAGCTGTTAGGTCACATCGTCTCTCAAGATGGGATTCGCATAGAACCCGAAAGGATTAAGGATATAGGTCAACGTCTGCTACCCCATAACAAGAAGGCTATGCAGTCCTTTTTCGGGAAAATCAATTTTGTAAGGAAATTCACTCCCGATTTTGCCGAGATCATCAAACCCTTACAAAAAATGACCTGCAAGGATGCTGAATTTAAGTGGAATGATGAAAAAAAATACATTTTCAACAATATCAAATCTTCCATATCCCGGGCCCCGGTGCTGTGAAGTCAGGATTTCAACAGGGAATTTTCCCTTTACACTTTCGCTTCAGACCATTCACTAGTTGCAGTTTTAAGTCAGAAGGATGATGACAAAAACGAAGCCCCAGTATCATTTATGAGCACTAATCTTCAAGGATATGAGCTCAACTATCCTGCCATAGACAAGTAGGCCTACGCGGTCTATAAGGCAGTAAAGCATTTCAGCTCTTACATCCTCAAGAATCACACTAAGGTGATTGTACCACACCTTGCAGTTTGATCTTTGTTCACCCAACAAGAAATGGGAGAGAGAAGAGGGAATTGGATGGCAGTAGTCCAAGAATTTGATCTAGACATAAAACTTGCCAAGCTAGTAAAAGGACAAGGTCTGTCCAAGCTCGCAGTCGAAGCCCAGGATCAAGTAAATGAAGTTTCCGGGTGGGAGAATGAAATAGTTCTATGGTGTGGAGAAGTAGCATACATCTCCCTAGGAGGATAATCTTGGTACAAGGACTTGGATTACCTACTACATCACCAGACTTATCTCTAAAACCTCAACCCCAGAGAGAGAAGAGTCCTCAGATTAAAATTTGCACAATATCGCCTTATAAATTCAGTGCTTTTCCAGATTAACTATGACAGGGTATTGTTGAGGTGCCTCAAACATGAAGATGACGAAAAGGTGCTAAAGGAACTTCATGATGGCCCCGCCAGAGGAAATTTTGCTGGAAACACCACCACTCATAAGATTTTGAGAGTCGACTATTACTGGCCCACCTTGTTCAAAGATGCACATACTTACGCTAGAAACTGTAAGACTTGTCAAATAAAAGTTGGGAAGGAGAAAAGGACAGCAGTCCCACTTCATCCTGTGACTGTTTTGAGAACCTTTAAGCAGTGGGGGTTAGATATCATAGGATAAATTATGCCTGGCTCTTCTAAATTGCACAAGTACATTCTTACTGCCACCGACTATTTCGCAAAATGGGCGGAGGCCTTCCCTCTGACTCATGTAAACGAGAAGGTAGTGATTCAATTTATAGAACAACAACTAATCAAAAGGTTTGATTCAATTGGCCCAAGATTCCAATAAGGAACCCTCATCGACCATGCAACAAATAATCAATACTCTACTCATGCTGGAAGAAGAGAGAGAGAAGGCTAAGGAAAAATTCCTAGCTCACCAACAGATAGTGAAACGATGGTTCGACAAGCATAAGGCCAAAGAAAAGAGTTTTGAGGTAGGAGATTTGGTACTAAGATGGGACAGAGCAAATGAACCAAAAGGGAAGCATTCTAAGTTTTAGAACCTGTGGCTTGGACCTTTCTAGGTCACTGAAAAGATAGGGGTAGACACTTATCGATTGCAGAATTTGAGGGGAGAACCTGACGCCCTCCCAGTAAATGGTCAGGCCCTAAAACAATATTTCCAATAATAAAATAATAATAATAATAATAATAATAATAATAATAAATAAATAAATATAAACAAAAAAGGGAGGAGATGAGTCAGGGTTAATGGAAATGAAGGAGGAATTAAGGTTAAAAACCCCACATGCAGACCCGAAAGCATTAACTGGAGGATTTCAAATGCAAAGGTAAAAGGAGCTCCGATTTAAAACCAGTTGGGTCCCCCACCAGCTTCCGTATTAGCCGAGTATGAAGGAAGAACAAAGATTTTGATTATGCCCAGTAAATTGCCATTTGTTGAGCTCTCAACACACCCTAAAAAGTCTCAGTTGAATTTTACTTTTTGGGTAGCACTTAATCTTTTGGTATTGTCTAATTCAGAACGATGTTGTTTTCACTTATCATTGTTTTCTACAATTTATCCTTGATTCTTTAAAAGTTTCCTTGAACATGTCAAAACCATCATAACTTAAAGGGATTAACATTTGATTAAAGAATCAACCACTACATCGTTTCACCCGATGCATCCAAAATTCAGCACCCGAAAGAATCAAAGATGAAAGAAAATCGTCCTAGAAAACTAAGGACGTCGATCGTTGATTTTCATTGGCGACGGTAAAAGGGGAGTTGTTTTCTCATGATAAGCAATGCACAAGAAAGTTTCCAATGACGGATTTCGTTCGACATTGGTGAAACGCAAAAGGAAGTAGTCATTTGTGGGGAAAGAAGGGAATCGCCGACGGTCGATCCCGGAAAATCATTTCGACATCGACGACTTGTGAGTAGCTAAACCCGTAAGGAGCGTAAAACATTTTCCAGGCCACCAACTCTCGAAAAATTTCAGCATGCGATAAGTTCATCCCCGGTTACTAACCTGTGATATCTAATCGACATCGATGATTCCTAGGCTTCGTTAGGGAGCACGTAACAGAAAGAAGGTTACCACCTATGTTGGCGCTCATGAGTCAAGTCACCAGTCTTTATCTCCCATGTGTCACGTCAGAAACATCTGACGAAAGTAATTGGCATCGACAGTTTTCTTTTTGTAAAAAAAGAAAAAGGGTATCAGTGAGAAATCCCGTAGCTCTACGTCGATCCTCGACTTCCCCATTCAAAAATGACACGATGGGAGTTTTTAGCTCTAAGATACGCTAGATATGATGCATTTAATCGATTGATTAATTCCAAGACCGTGCATTAGTTTCTAATTCATGCACAAAGAAAAATGACCGTTTTAGCCTGTAGATACAATGCATCTCCCTCCACGTCTTCGCTGTCAACCTACGTAAAATTGATTACAGAGAATTGGTGGCAAGTAGTTTTAAATTTCATACCATTAATTGTATTAACAGTTTGATGCAATTGGTAAGTTCTCTCTCATTATATTATCCTGAATTATTATAATCTATAGCATTCTATGTGCAAATAAGTCCGGAACATCCAGAGGAGCGAGACGAATGACCCGAAGAAGGCGTCCAAGGTATAGTGAGTATTAAGCAACAAAGTTTAGCAAGCATACAAGTATATACTAGTCTAGTTTTTTTGTTTGCACCTCCCATGTAAATTAGTATCTAATATTACTCTGTATGCCGGCCCTAATTGAACGTCTTCAGTTGTAGGAATGATGCCTCCAAAGAAACCTACCACTAGGAAATATCCTAGAGTCCCAAAGATGCAAGAATTAGAAGCAGGAGAGGGATCCTCCCTGACCGTTGCAAGAAAATTTGAATTCACTTCCAAGCCGGCTCCCATCATCAAGACGATCACCAAAGAAACCTTCGCTCATATCTCATCCTTTGGGGACATAGAGGTGAACATTGGGACCGAGACAATATTCCCGCGTTGGGAAGACTTGTTCAAGGAAATCAAGCACGAAGAATTCCCCGAATATGCCCCACATAGCGATCCTGACACAAGGAAGCTTGACGATGAGGTCTTCGTCAACATCTGCAAGGCTTACCTACACATGGTGGCGAGCAGGACTTCGGTATTCCCTTGCATTGAGCTTTTGAAATGGCTCATTGATCACACTAATGTACATAAGTGTGTAATTAATGATGATAATGGTCAAATCGCCGGTGTTTTCCTCCCAGTAGAAGTCCAAAATTATTACAAGCTCAGGGAGCCAGATGAACGTTTGAACATGGATTTTGTTGTGAAGTTTTATCAGAAGCATGGGACCAGAAAAATCATGGCATCTTGGTGGAGAGAAGACAAAAAATTCACCAACCGAAACTCCGGTTGGTACTCGACGACCAACCTTAGACAACCTTATATCTATCTAATGGATCTCCTTTACCGGTTGCATGGAGAGAAAGACTGTTCCAGGTTTTCGGAGGCATGGATGCCTTTGTCTTATACTGCCACCATGTCCGGAACAATATTCAACCAGGGTGCTATCATTTAGCACCTGCATTCTACAGGCTTAGCAACCAAAGGAAGGAGAAACTCCTGCCTTCTACATGACATCTTATCTATTGGATGTCGTCTGTGCAAGAAATTCCTTCACCGGGATGAACCTGAGCTGGCACGCTTCTGAGCTCCCGGTCCATGTCTACTTCGACATCTTGTTGGAGAAAAATTATAAAATATCCTACTCTCTCATTTGTGACCAATTTATCTCTCCTATTCATTTTTTACTATTTAAGAAAGAGTGCCCAAGGTTGTCTGATGCAACCAAAAAAGTTATATCGAAAGTTGGTCACTGGTACCTGGATGAGTGCGAAACCTACATTAGGGTTTTCAGTGCCACCAAAGCACCACATTTTCTACCTATATATGTCCTCGACCAACTAGTACTAGGGGAAATATGTTACCAAACTATATTGTAGGGCTACAATGCCACTTTGGTTAAGAATAAGAAGTGAGCATTCATACCCTATGGGTTTCATATTGGCTTCTACCAGGTTAAAGACAATGCGTAGGCCAAGCAAGAGAGATTAAGTCAATTTGAATTTTGGTTCTAGAAAGGACGTTTTCGCAAGCATGATCCCAAGGGTCTGGTCTCGAAACATGAATCACAAGTATCGTCCTGTTGGCCTTATGCCCAGGACTGTTTTGAGGATGAAATTTTCAATGAAAATGCTCAAGACTGGGATGAGGTGGTGGAAAGAGTGGCTGAACCTAGAGTAATGAAGTTCAAGGCCATGAGTTTGGAAGAGAAAATGGCGTCCTTGGATTAATCAGCACAAGAAATTTGCAGGACTAGGGAAGAAAGGGTAACATTCGAATTGGCCAAAACGATGAAAGCTCCCCAGGAAGCCCCTGTACAGAACTGAAATTTTCTCAAAACTCCAGGTGCACTATAAAGAGGGACGCTCTTGATCCAACATGCTCAACAAATGATGGATCTTGCGTCGAATGATTCGACCGTCCTATCAAGTGTTCCGACCAGTAACCCAGAAGAGAGCCCAATAGGGGTAGGTGGCTTCGAGCTCATAGACCCCGGTAACATCAATGGTTCAGATGACCCTGAATCCACATTGCCTCTAGTCAATTCACTGGTAGGTGCAATGATTCAATCAGAGCCGGGCTGGGTGTCGGTTGAAACAAGTGCACCTAACCCTTTGACTGAGTTCATAAATATATACAGTGATGATGCGAGCCTGAAGGCATCTCAGAAAACCTCTGTGCATGTAGAAGAAGAAAAGGGAGTCGAGGAAAAAACACCTCTTGTTCCCGAAGTTCAGAGTCAAAAGGACACATGAGAAGGAAAAGGAGCTGAAAGAGGCTTAGACACAGAAATTCCCGATGCATTGGAGACTCGAGCAGGTAGTCCCAAGGACAAGTCAGTATTGGACGAGTCAAAAGAAAGATCCCCGCAGAAGGACGTCGGCGACGCCACAACTACTATAGAAGAAAGTATTGATCTCCCTCCCGACACATCTATTCCACTTGATACTCAGGTCCCCGATAAAAAATGGGAAGAGGCCAGGCCTTCAGAGAAAAATAAGGAGGTTCAAGAGTCTAATATTGAACAAATATATACCACCGACAGCCTGGGAAACACACTCACATGGGGTGACCAACAGATACTAGAGTCGGTAGACAAGATAGTAGACATCTATGCAATCTCCTATGATCAAAAGAGGAAGGCCATCATGCAAAGTACTGCTAAGAAGAGAAAGATTACTGTGGACCATTTCATTTTAGTTACCATAGAGGAAAACTTGATCAACACAACATATCCTCACATGTCTGAACTGATAGGCGTGGGAAGAGCCCTCTCTGATGTTGCCCAGGATAGGGCCAGGAGGGATGAAGGAGAACTAGCTAATACTCTGAAGGAACTAGAACACTTGCACCATCTTTTTGAGTATTACAAAGGCGCCAGACAGACTACGACATATTTGAAGAGTGAGTTTTCAGGAGTTTACAACAAGTACAAGAAAGAAAGAAAAATGTTAACCGAAAATATAATTGAATTCCAGGAGGACACTCTCATGGCCCTCGCAACATGAAAGGAGATGGAACGATGCAATGAAAGAGCGCTGCAAGCAGTGGAAAAACTCGAATACATTGAGGCAGTCCAACAGGGTCGAGAAAAGGAAGAACATGGCATTTGATTGTTAGTAAAAAGTAGCCTCGACTGCATAAAGAGATCCACAGAATACTGGACTAAGATGTCCCGGGACCCACATTGAGAGATCCAAGAACAATATGCCAAGTGCCAGAAGCATTGGGATAAAATTAATAAAGTAATGAAATATATCAAGGTCCTCGTGTTCAGACCCCCTAGTGATTTTATCGACATAAGAGATGTGCTCAAGATGTATGACAAACAAGACTCCCTATGTGTTATCACTGAAATCTCGTCCGCACAGGGCGACAAGAACTCTGCATCGTCAGCACAGAAAAACAGTCGTTCATGGCACAAGGATTAATTCCACAGCACAGCAAAAGGGTCAAAACTATGCAAAATGGCCAAAAAATTACAAAGCGCTATGCACCCACTGGGCGCGCGCACGTGCGCAACATCTTCGTACTTGGAGCGCATATGCGCGGCTGTGGGGTGAAAAACCCGCGCGCCTGCCAAACAACGCATTTATGAAGCTGGTCGGCCTCCCAACCACTAATGGATCAGCTCCCAAGTCCGAGCTCAATCTACGTGGGGAGGCTGGTCAAAGACCTAATTGTGCCCTAAAGAGCCCCTTTTCACATTCAAAAGAGGTTGCATAATAACCCAATGCTTGGCTATAAAAAGCCATGAATGACCATCATTTCTTCAAGGAATTCTTCATACTGTTATGCTACTGAGATTGCTAGAGACCCCTTCTTTGGCAACACACATTGTAAGCTGCATCTCATAAGCTATTCACCCCTCACTTGAGTGAATAAGCTTGGAGTTCTTTCACCCACATTTCATCTTTTTCTTTGTAAGGAGAGCAATCAGTTGAGGGCCTCAAGAGCCTTCCATTGGAGAGAGAAGGTACCCAAGTCCTCTTTCTCCTTTGTGTATCTTTGGATTTCATCTATCAGACCAGCTAATACATTGGTGATATTGGTCCATTGTCATTTGTGTTTATTTTTTGTTCCTATGCTCATAGTTTCATTTAGTTTTTTTTTAATTCTTGTTAGTAGCTTTGTTGTTTTCTTTCTAACCTTTTACCATACAGCTGTCATGACTAGCAGAGCCCAACTAGGCATGTAAGCACTCACTTTTTGCTCATCAAACGATGAAAAGAGTGCAAAAATATTGGCGACCGTACTGGGGAAATGTTGGTATAAATTCCTCCCTCATTTGGGCTTTATTTGCTTTCCTTTTGATTTCACTGACTTGCAGGTGCACAAACCGGCCTCTGCCGACCTGATTAACAGTCAATTCATCAGAAATTGGGGAGAAATCGATCCGAATTTTTCTTCCCGGACTTTTTGACGCAAGTGCGCGGGTATTCCTACCCACAGGCGCGCATCGTGCGCGTAAGCACTTTTTCCCTTCTGTTCTTCCTGCGCACAGGCGCCGGATGCGCCTCTGTCCACACAGGAGGCCGCACATTTGACCCAAAAATTTGCATTGTAAGACTTTGGATGCTTGGAAAGTCATTTTTCCTGCTTAAGATGATAATGTGTAAGCTCTGAATACTACACCACTTAGACCCTCAACTTATAAAGGGGATCATTTAGCAAACCTAGGCACTTAGGAGGATAAAATTCATCGTCCCTTATTTTGCTTGCTTTTGTCTACAAATCTAAGTTGAAACATCAATATTAAAGCACATCTAAACTCACATTTCAGGACCAGAAGTCAAAAGTAACAATCTGAAGTATGCTCTTCTCTTGGGCCATTGTGCGATCTTGAGAATCAGAAAAGGATTGAGAAATTGATCTCACCTCCCTTAAACAAAATTTCAAACAAATTTTTAGGATAGGACAAAGGCTCTTTTTGAGACCCCTCTTAGTTTCATTTTGTCAAACACATTCTTGTAAAGGGTCCAATACATACCCACATGTCAACAAAGCTAGAATAGTGTTTGAATTTTGCTTTCTTAGATCAGAAAACTAGGAGAGTT
>ML784995.1:893331-908923 GCA_009831015.1 Picea engelmannii
CAACACACATTGTAAGCTGCATTTCATAAGCTATTCACCCCTCACTTGAGTGAATAAGATTGGAGTTCTTTCACCCACATTTCATCTTTTTCTTTGTAAGGAGAGCAATCAGTTGAGGGCCTCAAGAGCCTTCCATTGGAGAGAGAAGGGACCCAAGTCCTCTTTCTCCTTTGTGTATCTTTGGATTTCATCTATCAAACCAGCTAATACATTGGTGATATTGGTCCATTGTCATTTGTGTTTATTTTTTGTTCCTATGCTCATAGTTTCATTTAGTTTTTGTTTAATTCTTGTTAGTAGCTTTGTTGTTTTCTTTCTAACCTTTTACCATACAACTGTCATGACTAGCAGAGCCCAACTAGGCATGTAAGCACTCACTTTTTTCTCATCAAACGATGAAAAGAGTGCAAACACTATGGACCGAAGAGTGCACAAAGGTAGCCGATGCGAGGCCGGGATAGGTGCAAAAATTCACATAACACCCAATCAGAGCTACAACCATGTTGCAACAACTGAATTCCACCTTGGTAAATTACCGAGCGCATGCATCAAACATCAGAGGGATATATGCAGCCCCAATGGAATAGCACAAATTCTTGTGGGCCCATACTTGTGAAGAACTGTTCATCAATTGGTCTGAATACGAAAGGAGTCATCCTTTCAAAGAAATATCTCAGGTGCACTAATCAAGAAACTGCTATGAGATAATGCCACATGGAAACTTTTGTTTGGTTCAAACTGTACTTAGCCGTTAAACTTCGGTTAAGCTTGAGATCATAAATAAAGGCCTCGACCAATTAATTAAGGGTCGACGGTTTGTTGTAAGAACTATTTTCTTTCTGGCTGTTAAGAATTATTTTGAAGCTGCTATGAATTTAGAAGTCCTTCTGGGCCAAAGACGAAGTTATCTTTATCAAATGCATGCATGATTGAGCTCGAAGAAGAATTATTTCCTATTCAGTTTTATGAGTAGATGTAACAAGTAAGAGCTATCGAATATATTGGCAAGTTAACTAGTACAATTGCTTGGTTGTTATTTTCTTTAAAGATGAATATGATGAATTGTTGTGCGAATTATGAGACGAATGATACTGGTAGATGAATAATTTTTCTTACCATTTATCTTGTTTCATATGTGTTTTTCTTTTTGGTAATTAGTAATCTCAGGCAGTGATTGGATGCTCGCATGGTTAATGTATTATTACTAGACCTGTGGTATAGAATTGTCGTCTGCATGTTTGAGCAGCGGGTTAACCCTAGCTCGACCTCTTCTTAGTAGTTGAAACTTTATCCTGTTATTTGTCAAGTTGGTTTATACTGGCTTGCACTTGTCATATCAGCCCCACCCCAAGAGAAAATATAGAAAAGAAAACAGTCCCAATTGAAGGAAGAGCCTTCACCAGAAAACACAAAGCCCATCGATACCTTGGCTGGATCGCAAGATCTGGAGAACCATTCCTTTTTAAACGCTACAAAGTCTAATTGGGCCTCTGTGGCGGGTTTGGTTCCTGCTGTTGAGTCAAGGGATTTAAGACCCATCAACAGGCTCCCCTATGAAATCTTGGGAAAGTTGAAGAGATGGAAGATAAAGCCCGTTTGGGAGAATGGCTTCCTGTCCATATACCATAAAGTATGGGGAATTCCCTATAGCTTCCTTGGGTGTGACTCTATCTACCCATAAATAATTATCCGATAGATTATGCCAATTCCTCTGGTTGTCTGCAACTGTTTTCTTCAATATCCTCACTATGTTCTTATTAGTTGATTCTACCACTCCGTTTCCCTGTGGATAATAATTTGCAGATATATAACTATGATTCCTTTATATAGGGAAAAATCTATTAATAAGGTGGAAGAAAAATAGGTTGCATTATAAAAAACATGAACATAAGGTACATCAAACATTATGATTAGTTGTTGTTCTATGAATTGGATTACTGCCTTCTCGTTTACATGAGTTAGACAGATGGCCTCTGCCCATTTCGTGAAGTAGTTGGTGGCAGTAAGTATGTACTTATGCGGTTTTGAAGAACTTGGTGTAATTTCTCCTATGATATCTAACCCCCATTGCTCAAAAGTCCTAGAAACAGTCACCGGTTGGAGTGGGACAACTCCTCTCTTCTCCCTTCTAGTGCTTATTTTACAAGTTTTACAATTTCTAGCGTATGTGTGAGCATCCTTGAACAAAGTGGGCTAATAATAACCAACTCTCAGTATCTTGTGAGTGGTGGCATCTCCTGCAAAATGTCCACTGACAGGTCCATCATGGAGCTCCCTTAGAAATGTTTCTGCATCTTCACGTTTGAGGCATCTTAAAAGTACCCCATTGTAATTAATCTGAAAGAGTACCGAATTTATGAGGTGATATTGTACAGATTTTAACTCGAGAACTCTCCTTTTCCTAGGGTTGAGGTTTTCTGGAAAAGTCCCATGGTGCAGGAGATAAGTCAGTTTCTCATACCAAGACTCTTGTCCTGGGGAAATGTATGAAGCTTCACCACACCATAATTCCATTTCATTCTCCCATCCGGGGTCTTCATTTACTTGGTATTGAGCTTCAACTTCCAGTTTGCATAACCCTTGTCCTTTAACTAGTTTAGCAGGTTTTATATCTAGATCAAATTCTTGGACTACTGCCATACAATTTCCTCTTCTTTCCCCCATCTCCTGTTGAGTAAATAGGGATCAGACTGCAGGGTGAGGCACGATTACTTTGGTATGGTTCTTGAGGATGTAAGATCTGAAATGTTTTACTGCATTATAAACCGCATAAGCTTGTTTGTCTATAGCGGGATAATTGAGTTCGACACCTTGGAGGTTAGTGCTCATGAATGATACCAGGGCTTCGTTTTTTTCATCATCCATCTAAGTTAATACTACGACTAACGATTGGTCGGAGGCGAAAGTATAGAGGAAGAAATCTTTGTTGAAATCGGGACTTCGCAACACTGGGGCTTGAGAGATTGCAGTTTTAATATTATTGAAATCCTTCTTTCGTCCATCATCCCATTTAAAATCATCATCCTTACGAATAATTTTTTGTAGGGGTTTGATAGTTTCTGCGAAATCGGGGGTGAATTTCCTCACAAAATTGATTTTCCCAAAGAACGATTGCATAAACTTCTTTTTGTGAGGTAATGGAAGCTGAGATATGGCCTTAATTATTTCTGGGTCTATGCGGATACCTGCTTGAGATATGATGTGGCACAACAACTTACCTTCCTCGATACCGAAAATAGTTTTCTTAGGATTTAAGGATATGTCATATTTCCTACATCTTTCAAAATCTAGGTCAAGTGTTGGATATGATCTCTCTGTTCTTTAAAATACACAGTCACGTTGTCCAAGTAAACTACTACACACTTGTTTATTATTCTCCAAAATGATACATCCATGGCACTCTGGAAGGTCGCTCCTGCATTGGCTAACCCAAAAGGCATGCGTTTGTAAGCGAAAGTTCCCCACTTGGTTTAGAAGGTATTTTTCAAGGAGTCTTCTTCTGAAACTAGAACTTGGTTGTACCCTGAGAAAAGGTCTAGTAAGGAGAAAATTTCAGAGCTAGAAACAGTCTGTAGGAGTTTCTCCATTGGTGGGACTGGGTAGTTGTCTTTTTCTAAAGCTCTATTGAGATTTATGAAATCTACGCATAAATGAATCTCCCCAGAATTTTTTCTTACAGGAACTAAATTAGCTACCCATGCAGAGTGTCTAACCTAGAAGATAATTTTGGCATCTAATAGTTTCTTTAACGCTTGACACATGAGAGGCTCTGGGGATGGGTGGTACTTCCATATTTTTTGTTGGAATGGTTTTACTTCAATATTTAAAGGTATAGTGTGTTGAATGATACAGGTATCATAAGTTTTTAGATCCTGGTAGGACCATGCAAATACATCTTGGTTTTATCTAAAAAGTTTGAGGTAAGCCTTTCTTTCCTCTTTAGATATCATCCTATCGAGGTTTACATTTTTTGGGTTTTCTGGGGTTCCGAGATTTATGGTTTCATGCATGGGACAATAACTACCGATCTTCACGTTTTTTGACCCCTTAAATATTTCTTTTAGGTCAACACGGTTTTCTAAATTAGATATTCCCTTTGGTATCGACTGAGACTTTGATTTGTCGATCGACTAATTTACATGAGGGTTGGTTTCCGTCAATTGATCCTGGAATAATTCATCATCAATGGCCAAGTCTTTAAAATTGTCATGATTGGTTAGAAATTTTATAATATGTTTGTCTCCCTCAAAAACCTTCCAATTAGAAATATTGTTGGGTATCGATGGTTTGTAGAGAAGTTCTATAGTGAATCGAGAGGCTTCATAATCCTCTAGAGGTGATAGCCTCGAAGCAACGGTGGCCAGAGAATCAGTAAGAGTGTTTTTCTCTCTAGGAATCGTTGTAATGTTGAATGCTTCAAAATTCTCTATTAGCTTGTGCACTTCCTGTTGGTAATTATTCGCATGTGGAGAATTGCAATGCATAATATTTGTTATTTGTCTGAAAATGATTTCAGAATCTCCAAAAACCTTCAATTCTTTGACGTTTAAGTCTTATGGATTTATTTATCTTTGTACTAGAGCTTCATACTCGGTAGTGTTATTCGTGCATTCGAATTCTAGTCTACAAGACAAGAAATGTTGTTTGCCTTTCGGATTAATGAGGATACACCCTGCTCCTGACCCTTCTTACGATTTAGATCCAACAAAATATAGGGTCCAAACTTGTGGGAAACATGTATCAGCTTCCACTTTCCTATTACTTTCCTCTTTTCCTCCTGTTAGTTCTGTGATTTCTAACGCAGGTTCTTGGCATAAGAGGGTTTCCTCCGCCACTATCGACAATTCCTCTCGAAAAATCATTTTGGATTTTTGAGTAAGAGGGACATCAGATGAGACAGGGGAGAAGTTCCTGTTACCCATGATTTTGGTCATCATAATGATGCATTGATTATGGGGCACTCAAGCTCTTCATTAGAACTTTCTCCTGAGAGACGTTACCTTCATCTCTTTCCAAAAATCACATTTTTGAGGACTGTTCGTAGGCTGCTAGTATATTTTCCTGTGAGAATGCATGATTCTCGCAGGCTTCCTTAAGCCAGGGTGCAAGAAGTTTGCACTGTGTTGAACTGCTAGGGTGAAAACTCTTTCTAAAGAAGGGAAAAAGATGAATTCTCGATGCTTCTAGAAGGGAATCTTCTAGAAGGATGAGATGGCATTCGAATGGTTATCATAGTACTGGATTCCCTGATATTTTGGGATCATTCTTATCCAAGTAACCAATTCATTCTCTCCTATATATTGAGTGAATTCTCATGGAAAAGGTTAAGAAAACAAGGTTCATCTAGATTCATTGGAGAATTGGTGAAAGATTGTATGAAGGACTGATGCTACAGTAGATAAGAACTCTAGATTAAAGGTGGTTGATCTTCTTCATGGAAGTGAGAAAGTGTGCGTGTCAGAGCCAAGGGCCATCGAAAGGAAGTTTGCAACATCAAGGCTCAAGTTGTAATCTTTACTTTCCATCAATCTGATACAGTAATATGTCCCTTTCCCATAAAGCTAATTTCACTTTATTGTATAACTCCTTGATCATATACATAGATTGACCGTTGAATAGATTGTGCTTTCTTCACTTCGGTTGGTTTGTATTGTTTTGGTCTTGACCGTACAAGAGAACTGGAGTGAAGCGGGAGCAACAAAGACCAAAGGAAGCGATCATAAGGTATGTTCTTTGTTTTTGCCTCTTATTTAATTCAATGGTTAGAATCTAGGGAAAGAGTCATATTCCGTCTTGCTTTGTTCTAGATCCAAGTGGATCTAGGGAGATCGGTTTGTGTCTGCACTTACAGATTTATCCAATAACAGTTCCCGAAGTAGGAATCACATGATTAATTTCCTAGCATAGGTAAATCTGCGGATTAGTGTTCGTTTAGGGTTTCTAGGTCAATGGCAGTATGTTTAAGATATATTTCCCTATCAATTTTGATCATATTTTTGTGTTGCTTTAATGGTAGCCAAAGGTGCACCCAATCTGTACTAAAGTATCTGTTTAACTTCTTAGACCAATCTTGGCTTAATAATATCCCATAATCTTCTGTGATATCTACTACAATGATGTCAATCACTTGCACAAATTTAGGATGTGTCGATATTCTCATGATTACATCTTTGAGTTCTCCCATGACCTTCACCTAAGTTATGTCTAGTTGTATTACATGTTTGTCACTTTTGAGAGGGACCACGTTTAGTTTTTTGCAAATAGACAGTGGCATAAAATTAGAGGATGCTCCTGAATCAACCAAACAGTTATGGAGGTTTTTGTTAAAGACTTTGAATGTTAAAAGGAAAGGAGGGACGAAATTGTTTCCCTTCTTATCTTCGAAGCAAGCGTTCACAGTGAGTTTATTCCCTTTATCTGTGGGAGTTAGATTTCTTCCTGGGTTGGTGCTTGTCGTAGGATTTTCTACTGATTTCAAAGCTTGTAATAGGAATTCCTTTTGCTGAGGGCTTCTACATATTTTCATAATTGATATATTAGCCTTCAAATTATTCAAATCTTCAACTATGCTATAATCCATCTTGGGTGATTCTCATGTATGGATTTTTATAGGGTTCTTATAAGGAGCAAAAGGTTATTTCCCAGATCGATGTTTAGGTTTGCTGGGGAGGCTCAATTTCTTTAAACGATGAATTTCTTTTAAAGAAAGGATTATATGGCCTCTGGCCTTGGTTTCCCTCCCTTGCACTTCTCTTCATGTCTATGCTTTCGTTTGATAGTTTTTTTACCATGCGCTGTAGGTCTTCTATTTCCCCACTTGCCTTTTCAAGGGATTGTTCTGTTTGTTTTCCTCGGGGTCTAGTAAGCAATAACTCTCTCCTCAGAGGAGGTTGAAATTATTTCTTAAATAAAGAGACCTAGCCTTCTTTACATCCTTTCATTTGGAACTCTATCATTTTGGATTCTTCAAAATTCTCAGCTAGGGTTAGTTTGGAAGACCTCTTCACAAATATGGAAATAGAAGCTCGGAGGGCATTAGCGTATACTTCAATTTGCAACTCCTGAGTGGGTTTATATTTGATCTAGAATTTGTTTAAGATGGTGGTAAATATTTCATTAAAGTCTTTGACCCTTTCCTTCAAACTCATGGTGGCGGTGAACAACTCAACCATCAGAGCTCCCGTAGTAGTTTCTTCTACAAATTTATTCAAAAAATCTTTCTGAAACTTCATCCAACTAGTTATGGATCCTACAGGTAAGTTAAAATACCACATGGAAGATGAATTGTCAAAAGTGTAGGGGAATAACATGCATACTACATCTTCATGTTGGACATTCATAAGTCTGATCGCTAGTATGAATTTCTTGATATGATCTTCAGGAAATCCTGAGGTCTCGGGGTCAAACTTAGGAAGTAACTTCTCTGGATGTTGGGGAAGGTTATGTAATCATCCAGGGAGGGCCAAAGCATCTTTTTACAACCATGGTTGATTTTTTTGCAGTGGTTTTCCCCTCTCTTCATCATGGTCATTATGATCTTCCATATCTTCAGATCTTGAAAATGAGTGTTCTAAGTTAAAATCTTCCTCTTCTGAAAAATCATTCGACTCAGAGACGTTGTCGACTGGTGTTTCAGGGATTAGATTAAGAGGATGTTCAATTTATGTGATTGTGAAATCTATTAGGTCTTCTACTATGTGCACAAAAACTTGGTCGTGGGTGTCGACCACTAGTTTGATTATTTTTTGTCTTCGAGGAAGTATCAGAGCTAAGGACAACGCACCGATATGTCGTGTGTATGCTTGTGTGATTCTTCTGAATCGATTCAATTCCTCATGAGGGAGAGCATAAGGTATGCCTAGGGAAATGTTTTCTTCCTTGTGTTGGGGTGAGATACTCATTTCAGGAGTACTCAATGTGCATGGGCTGTCTTGGGAATGACTAGCCATGCATGTGGGTTGTTTTGAATATACCGGTTGTCTGAAATATTATGTGAAATATGTATTCAAACATTCATTCATCATAACCTCCTTCTAGCGCCAGTTCTGTTGATGGGTCCTAAATCCTTTTAACTCAACAACAGGAACCAAATCCGCAACCGAGGCCTAATTAGAATTTGTAGTGTTTAATGGTGGAATGGTTCTCTAGATCTTGCGATCTGGCTGAAATAATTGATGGGCTTTACGTTTTCTTGTGAAGGCTTTCTCCTTCGGTTCATACGTTCTTTTTTTTTGTATTTTCTCTTAGGTGGGATGGATACAAAATAGGGCCGGTATAAACCAACCAGACAACAAAATGGGAACAAACTAAACTACTGGAGAAGAGTCTGATCTTGGGATAACCCTTTACTCTAGCATGCAGACAATGATCATCTACCACAAGCCTAGTACTAATACGTTAATTGTGTGAGTATTACAATTACTGAATGAGATACAAATTAACAAAAGAAAACATGCATGTGATAAACGATGGCAAGTAAAATAATTCACTCAACTCTAATCATCAATCACATAATAACACAAAGATTCATTTTCATCATTAAAGAAAGAACTGTAAGTAAATTGCATCATATAAATTATCAATAGATTTAATAGCTCTTACTCGTTACAACATCCATTCATGAGACAATATAGGAAATAGTTCTTCTCCACATCCAATCATACACGTATTTGATGAAACATAAACTTGTATCTGGTCCAAAAGGACTTCTCAATTAAAGGCAGCTCCAAAATAATTCTTAACAAAACCAAAAAACATGATAGTTTCTTGCAACAACCATCGACCCTTAACTAATCGGTCGATGCTCCTATTTATAACATAAAATTGACTAAAAATAATAGCTACAGTGCAGATAAGTAAAACAAAATTTTCCATGTGGCATTCTCTCCTATCAGTTTGTCTAAGAGTCATCTAAAGATATCACTTAAGAGGGATATTCTTCTCGTACTCTGACCACTTGATGAACAACTCCTCGCAGGTGTTGGCGTACGGGAATATATGTTGTTCCATCGGGGCCGCACAAATCTATCTTATCTCTACCGCATGTGCCCGATACTTGACCAGAATGGAAGTTGACTATTGTAGCATAGCCCAAGCTTTGATCGGGTTTTTGATAAACTGTTTCACCTGACTTGGTGCCATGTCTACCACCTTTGCTATTTCGTCGGCCCATGCTGAGTCTTGCTCGATGTACGATTTGACTATGTCGCGCAAGTCGACAAAGTCATCGGGGTTGCGAAACTCGGGGAGTACGATGTCTTTCATCACCAAATTGATCTTGATCCATTTATTTTGGATTTATCGGTGAGGTTCCCGAGCCATTTTTTCCCAATACTTGGCTGATTTCCTTATGCGATCAAGACTGCTTTCTTTCAACACCCGAATGTCGTGTTCTTCTGTATCTCGACCCTGTTGGACTACATTGATGTAGTTGACTCTCTCCATGGCTTGCTTCTCTTTCTCGTACCACCGATCCATATATTTTCACTTCGCAAGTGCCATGAGGGTGTCTTCCTGGAGCTCGGCTATCTTCGCAGTGAATAGGTGTCGCTCGTCTGTGAATTTGCTGTAGGCCTCCTAGAATTTGCTCCTTAGGAACACTGTGACTTGTGTGGTGTCTTGATAGTATTTCTCCAAGTGGTGCAAATGTTCCCGTTCTTTCATGGCAGTGACCAAATCCTCCTCATCTCTTTTATCTCTATCCAGGGTGGCATCCATGATTTCCATCCCTACGCCAATGAGTTTGGATGTCTTAGCATGCTTTGTGTTGATCGGATGTTCCTCTGTAGTGATGAGGATGGAGTGATCTAACGTGATGCTCCTCTTATTGGTGGTTCTTTAGACGATAGCCTTCCTTTTTCGATCATAAGATATAGCATGTATGTCAGCTACTTCGTCCACAGGTTCGAGAATCTGCTGATCCTCCCATGTGAGTGTATTCCCTAAACTCCTGATGGTATATAATTGTTCCAGACTGGGTTCTTGAGTTTACTCCCTGTTCCCCGAAGGCTCGATTTATGTCTGTCGCTCATCGGGGGTTTGAGTACTTATTGAAATAGAGGCGTTGGGGATATACTCAATACTAAATTTTTCATCGACCGTTGAGACCCCGATTTCCTACTGTGGGGATTCTTCCTTTGGCTCGTCTAACCCTGTCTCATCCTTCAGACTATCTGCTAGGGTATCCAATGCATTGGGTAGCTTAGTGTCTAGGACACTTTTGGCTTCTTGTTCTTTCTGTGGAACCTTCTAAATTTGGGCATCAGGCACAGGGGAAGTTGTCTTCTCTAGTCCCTTTACTTCTTCGATATGCATAGGGGTCACAATAGATACTTATGGTATCTCATCATCATCATATATATCTATTAGCTCACTTAAGGGGTTTGACGCACTAGTCCTCTGTGATTCCTCGACAGTCCTTGGCTTAGCCGAAATGCCTGTCAGTAATGCAACCGGTGGTGCGAATTCAGGGTCGTCTAACCTAGTAATTTCATCAAGGTCTATGAATTCATGGTTGCTTGGTCCCGTTTGGCTTTCATCCGGGTTGTCATTAGGGAACCTTGGCATATTTATGATGTCTAGGTCATCTTGCATCTGATCAATTATCCATTGCGCATTTTCTAACATGAGTAATCCCCTCTCCCATGCGTCCTGAGCCTCACAAAACTTCTATCTTGTACCGGGGTTACCTAGGGAATCTCTGCTATTTCGTTTGCTACCTAGGGAGATTCTGCTACTATATTTTATTCTCTGTCCCTTAGTTCCCCTTGAGTCAATTGTTCTAGGATTGTTTACTATTCATCTAGGCTCATGGATTTGAACCTGATCATCTTAGGGTTGACCATACTTGCAACAAATTCATCCCAATTCTGAGCATTTTCCGTGAAGACCTCATCTTCAAACTTGTCGTGGGTGTATGGCCAACAGGACGACACTTGTGATGCATTCTTCAAGACTATATCCCTTGGGTCATGTTTGCGAAAACAACTGGTCTGGAATGAAAAATCCAATTGGTTCAGTCCTTCCTTCTTGTCTTGAGCGATGTATTTTACTAGGTAGAAACCTATATGGAATCCATAATGTATAAATGCCCGCTTCTTATCTTTCACCAGAGTAGCATTGTAACCTTGCAGGCTGGTCTGGTAGAAAAGTTACCCCACAACAAGCCGGTCGGGGAAATGTGTGGGTAGGTGATGAGGTGCTCCAGTGGCCCCGAATAACCTAATGTAGGTATTGCATTCATCAAGATACCAGTGGCCAACTTTTTCTATCACATTTTTGGTCGCAGCCGATAGTATTGGACACTCTTTCTTGAAAAGAATGAAATGAATGTGTGCGATGAATTCATCACATATGAGTGAGTAGGATTTTTTGTACTTTTTCTCCCACAGGATGTTGAAGTAAATGTGGACGAAGAGTTCTGAGGTGTGCCAACTCAAGTTCATGCCGACAAAGACATTCCTGACACACATGAAGTCCAAAAAATACGAATCCATGTAAAAGGATGGAGTCTCTCCTTCTTTTGGTGTCTGAGCCTGTTGTATGCAGATGCTCAACTACTTTGAAATGATGGATCCCCAGTTGAAAGATCTCCTAGAAATGGCCACTATGTAAGCTAGAGGCATCCATGCCTCTGAAAACCTGGAACAATCCTTCTCCCCATACAGTTGGTAGATGAGGGCCATTAGATAGATATATAAATCCCTTAATTTGATCATCTGGTACCAGCCGAAGGTTCGATTGGTGTATTTTTTATCTTCCCTCCACCATGAATCCATCACCTGACCGATGTCGTGGCGCTCGTATAATTTTACGATGAAATCGGTCTTTAGTCTCTCCTCTAGGTCTCTAAGCTTGTATTAACTCTACACCTCTACCAAAAGGAAAAACCCGACACACTCACCATTAACGTCGTTAATCAAAAAAATTTGTGTGTCCATGTGGTCAATGAGCCACTTTATGAGTTTTATGCAGAGGAAAGTTGGATTTCTTCTTGCCACCATATGTAAGTATGATCTTCAAATGTTCGGGAAAGCTTCATCATCTATCTCTCTCATATTGGGGTTGCTATGAGAGATATATTCCAGGAACTATTCCCAACTGATCTTATTGAAGATTTCTCCCTAGTGCGGGAGTTTTTCCTTGGTCCCTATTCTTGCCTCCGTGTCTCCAAAGGTCGGGGGTTGAGTGAAAACCTTTTTGGTGGATGTCCTGATGACTGGTTCCGGCCTTGGGGAAAATTATAATTGTTTTGCGATCGCTAGGGAAGAGCCTTCTCCCACCTTTGGTTCCTTTAGCTTCAACGCTCTCAGATATCGCCTGGTAGTTTGTTTTCTTGGAGGCATTGTTCCTGTAACTCTTGCTAAACCTTGTAGTTTGATACTCATGGGATCTCAGAAGCCTTTGAATTGCTTGTCTTTCTCCTCTAGATGATCTGAAACTCTTTTTCGCTCAGAATGGTATCGTGTAAAATGGCTCAAGAGAATTTAAACGGGGAAGAACCTACCATATTGTATCAACCAATTAATTTGGGTGATGACTGAAATTCAAAAAAATCTACCGCCAAATTTTTGAAATTTAATTCTTTGTGGGTTGATGGCGGAGGGTGGTCTGTTCTATCGGTAATTTCAAATGGCCTTTTGATTCGCACACGAAACAACAACTAATGCGATATTTGCAATTAAATAGTCCCTTAAATGCTCCGAATCTAAACGTATCTAACACTAAAACATCCCATCATGTCTCTTTCCTAGTGGGCGGATCGAGGATCGACAATGTGTTATGGGTGTTTTTGTTGATATCCTTCTTTGAAAAACCTCTGAGGCCAATTGATTTAATCATACGGTGGTGATGTGCTGAAACTGGCTTGGGACACGTGGCAATGAAGACCGATGAATTAACTTGTGAGTATTAGTTAGAGTTAAGACTTTCTTCCAGTTGTGCACTTAAACTAAGCATGGGATCGTCGATGCCAAAAAGGTATCAGGGATCGACAATCAGGGATAAACCTATCATGTATTTTCCTTTGAATTAACGTCTTCAAAAAATTGCCGATGCCGAAATGCTTTGAGAATTAGTAATCAGGGAAAACTCCTTAGCGTAGTCGTAATGCTTGTCGTGATTCAGTTTTCTTTGATTTCGACAAGCGCGTTGGGTATCGGCTATCGGCGATATCACTTCCTTTCCTTTTAAACATTACTCCCTTCACCTTTTACCGATGCCGAAGGGGATCGAATGTTAGCAATATCCGTATGTGATACTTGTCATGAAACAAAAGTTCCCTTTCACCGATACCAATGAAGGTCGACGCTCGGTGATTGAGGCTTTCCAAGTGTTTTCTTTTTACCCTTTAATTTCTCCCGATGCCGAATTCTTTGAGCGCGTTCGGTGAGGTGATTTGGATGTTGATTTATTATTTAAGTGTTAAGTCTTTTTAATTCATGGAGTTTTATAGAATTACACAAACCTGAATAGCTGATGAGATTCAAGAGAACAAACAAAGAAAAAACATTTCTCAAAAAGAAAATTGAATTCAAACAGTGCAAAGATTAAGTGGTACCCAAAAAGTGAAAAATTGACATAGGATTTTTAGGGTGGGTTGAGTGCTCAACATGGTGTCCAATTGGGAACCTATTGTGCTTAAGATATCTGTTTTGAAATTCTCTAAAGTTTCCCTATCTCTACTCTTGTGATACCACCTGAACTAACTAGTTTTAGGTTTCTATTATAAGGGTCCCGAACATTCTTCCCTGTTTTAGCTCTACTCCTCAAGTAAACCTTACACATTTCACAGATTACAAAAATGGTTTATGGTAGATGTCACCTGATGCCATCAAGTTAAGTATCTCTAGGTATTCTTCTAAAATTCCCTTAAGGAAAAGAGACCTAACTGCATCATCTGGAAGGTCATGGTATTTTGATTTCTGGGAGATATAATCAAACCATTCCCTATAATCCTTGAGATTCTCATCTTCTAATTGTTGGAATTTGAAAGTATAATTACGAGAGTCCTTGGTATTGCATGGCTTCCAAAGACCTAATACTGGACTCTCTCAACCCCATGAACCATCTTAGTGCAGATTCCTTGAGGGTGGAAGGAAAGAGTTTTAGTTTATGGGCATCTTGTAAGTAGTTGTATCTCCTACACAAGATGTCGAACTCAAATAGGAAGGTATCTGGGTATTCACTAATTTTACCATAAAAGGTGGGCAGTGCCGAGAGGGGAATATTTTTCATATTGACATTCAGTGTGGTGTCCAAAATTGGAAATGCAAAGGTGTTTTCGGTTTGGTTTCCAAATTCTTCTCCCTCCTCACGTTTTACATTGTTATGATCCTCCTGATCATCCATACTGGTTTGGTTTCCAAAAAGAGAGTACCTAAGTGGTTTTATCCTTGAAGAGAATAAGGTATCCCAAGTTTCTTGTCTAAGAAAGGTATCCCTCTTATGGGAAGGTCTTCCTACTACTTGGGTGTCTGGGACTCTACTCGAGTTGATTGAGATTATTGGTTCCAAAGTTTCTTAGTCAATTTGAGAGACAATTATATTGGCTGAACTACCAAAAAAATTATTCACCTGTTCAGGGTCTATGATGTCTTCAAAGTTAGGATCTCCTGATGGTGGTAAGAAAACAAAGGTTGTTTTTTTTGGTTCGGTGGAGGGCTCGAGTGGTCTTGTATCTTGTCCCACTACTACCAATGCTTCAAATTTTTGTTCTATAGTGCTCCCTATTTTAGTCTCTTCAGAGACTGCTTTAGCTCTTTGGGTAGAGCTAGTTCCTGCTTTTTGGTATTGGTCTACGGAGTTTATGAGTGGAATGTTCCTTCCCATGAAAAGGTTGGAAGGAACCTTGTTTCAAAAGGTCTGATTGGAATTTAATGTATATACCCTTTGGGTCCATAGGTTTGTTCATGAAAGCAAACCACAAAAAGAAAAACTACCATTGGGTTTGGGGGAACCTTCTATAATAGATGTGTAGGTTCTTACCTCTCGTCTTAAATTCCCCCTACCACCAAAATAATGCTAAGGTTCATAAATGATCTATCTCCTAACTATTTCCTACCTTAGGACAACTCCCCGACAATGGTGCCAAAAATGATGGTTGTTCTATATGCACTAAATCCCTCAATTAAATTGTCAACTCGAGGTAAGTAAACTTAGAGTTGTAGCACTATATGTGCCAAGGAAGAAAAGATAGAGGAGGTGTAGTCTAACTAAGGAAATGGTCTATCTAAGGACTAATTTACTTAAGAAAAGACTATCAATGAGCAAACCCTATCAAGAAACTTGAACTATTTACCCTAAGTAACTTTTAAACAATGGATCGATGGATTGTCCTAAGGAAGAAAATGAAAACCCTACTTTGAACAAGTTAACTTAATCAATATAATGATAAAAAACAGGCCATCTATTTAATCTATTCAACTTAATGAACAATAGCAACAACAACCTAATCTAATCAATCTATTCAAATTAATGAGCAACAATAAGTAAGCAAATAAGCAATCAAATAACTAACCTATGAAAACTTCTTCATCAAGTAAACTAATCAAAACTAATCAACAGGTAACTAATCAAACTATTAAGCAAGTGA
>ML784995.1:936188-964160 GCA_009831015.1 Picea engelmannii
AAGAATGGGTGAAGATGAAAATATTGCAGTTTTATTTCTCAGAGTAGATGAGACTGTAAACAATATTAAAGGGATAGGTGACAAGATTGAAGAAGCTATAGTGGTTCAAAAGGTACTTATATCTCTTCCCTCAAGACTTGGTGAAATTTTTTCTTCTATAGAAGAAATGCATGAACTAGATAAACTGACTATGGATAAGCTCCTTGGAATTCTAACTGCTTATGAGATGAGGATGAGGAAAGAACGAACAAATCTAAAGGATGTAGTCTTCAAGGAATTATTCAAATCATCATCATCGCAATATCATAATTCACTAGAACACTTCTTAGATTAAGAAGAAGCCAACTTTGTAAGGAAAGTTTGAAATTGTCAAAGATGAATCAAGCACCAACATATCAACTAGTTAGAAGCCTATTAGTTATGAAAATTCTCTCAAGGGAAACAACAGTCAACCCAACAAATCAAAAGATGAAAAGAAGAACCAGTCAGAACTGAATCAACCCAACTTTGCAAACAAATGTGAAGCAAGAAAGCAACATGTGCTTGAATCTTATCAAGTTGGTAGACAAAGACCAATTCCTACAAGTAAGTTTTTTCAAAGGAATCCAAAGGTTTTCTATGGATATTGTTTCTTTTGTGGAAACTTTGGACATAAGGATGTGAGTTGCAGGACTTTTAGAAATAACAAAAATATAGGATTTAGATTCAATAAACCTCGAATGACTATGTTTCAAAATTCCTTCAATAATGCCTTCTCCCCTCTTCTAAATTATCTTGAATACCACATATGCAATAATTGTGTACACAAGGAAAGTGAACACAAAAGTAATATGTTGCCTATTTATAAGCAAGACAAACAAGAAGACCTTACCAAGGTTTGGAGGAAGAAAAATAAAAACAAAGAAAATGGTGGGTTGGCTCCATATGCCAAAAATCAAGAAAATCAATGGTATATTGACAGTCATTGCTCCAAGCACATGACATGAGACAAGAGTAAGTTTTAATTCCTAATTGAAGAAAAAGGTGTTAATGTTACTTTTGGAAACAATTCTCCAACTAGAATTAGAGGAAAATGAATTGTTGTACTAGATGAAGATAAGAAGGGAAATAATAAAGCATAGAATGTGCTATATGTAGATGGTATAAAACATAACTTATTGAGTGTAAGTCAAATGTGTGACCAAGGACAAAATGTTCTCTTTCATTCAAAAGGATGTAAATCAATGGATGCGAATACGAGGAAGACTGTTGTAAAGACAATCAACACTTTAGGGAATGTGTATGTTCTAGAAGAAGACAAAGAAAAATGTTGCATTGGTAAAACAAATGAGAGCTAGATTTGGCACAAAATACGAGATCATTTTAGTTTTAATCATCTTTTTTAGGAAGAAAAAATGTTGTGAGAGATATGCCAAAATTTCCAAACATGAGATTATTGTATGCAAGTCATACCAGTTTGGAAAGAAGTCAAGAGTTCAATTCAAGGAAAGAGAACACTCCACCACTTGACCTCTTGAGATGATTCATACAAATCTGTGTGGCCTTACTAGTACACAATCACCTTGAGGTGAAGGATATTTCATTTTGTTGATTGATGACTATACTAGGATGACTTGGGTTGGATTGTTAAAGAATAAATTCAAGGATTTCAAAAAATTTAAATATTCAAAGTGCAAGTAGAAAATGAAATGGACTTAAAAATCAAATGTCTAAGGTCAGAAAGACGAGGATAATTCAAATCTGATGAATTCAATAGTTACTGTGAAAAACATGGGATCAAGAGACAATTTTCTATTGCAAGAACACCCCAATAGAATGGAGTTCTAGAAAGGATGAACATAATAGTTCAAGAAATGGCCAGGGCCATGCTTGATGAATCAGAAGTAACCAAAACCTTTTGGGGAGAAGATTTTCAAGCTACTGTTAACATTCTCAATAAAGCTCACAAACGTGTAAACATCAATAAAACCCCCTATGAGATATGACATGAAAGACCAAAATCAATACAACACTTCAAAATTTTTGGAAGTAAATGATACATTGAAAGAAATGAAGACAACTTAGGTAAATTTGATTCTAGAGCTGATGAAGGTATCTTGTTAGGATACTCCTCCATAAGTAAAGGGTACAAGTGCTACAACAAAAGGCTCCATAAAATAATTGAGAGAATAGATGTAAAAGTAGATGAGGGACCACTTCATGGAGTGAGACATCAACACCATAATGATAAATATGATGAATCAATCAACAATACATTAAAAGACGATGGAATGGAAGAGCAACATGAAAAAGAGGATTCATAATAAGAGGAGAGAATGGAAATATCACAGCTAAATACCCCATCAAAGTATGTTTAAAAACATCATCTAGAGAATCAAATTATTGGAAACAAGGAAGCAAGTGTATGAACCAAAAGAAAAATAATATATACATATAGTTACGCAAATTTTTAACTTCTATCCATGAGTGAACCACAAAATTTTGTGCAAGAAAGTTAGGATGACCAATGGGTCAAAGCCATGAATGAAGAAATGGACCAAATAGATAAAAACAAGACTTGGGATCTAGTCCCAAGACCTAATGAAAATAATGCAATTGGAGCTAAATGGGTATACGAAAAAAAGTTAAATGAAGATGGACATATAGTCAGGAACAAGGTTAGACTGGTATGCAAAGGGTATTCTCAAGTAGAAGGCATAAACTTTTAAGAAACCTTTTCCCCTGTTGAAAGAACTGAGGAAATAATAATGTTTTTGGCATTTTCATGTTACATAAAGTTCAAAGTTTATCATATGGATGTTAAATAAACCTTTTTAAATGGTGACCTAGAGGAAGAATTTTATGTGGAGCAACCCAAGGGATTTCAGCTAAATGATAAAAAAGATTATGTTTGTAGATTAAAAAAAACCCCGTTTGGGATAAAAAAGGTTCCGAGAGCTTGGTATTACAGACTGGACATGAATTTTCACTAGCACAGATTCAAAAAGGGAACTATTGATAACAACTTATACATCAAGGCTGAAGGTAATGATTTGTTAGTTATTGCAGTGTAATTTGATGATATTATATTTGGCAGTAACATTGAATTAATGAGTAATAAGTTTGAAGCTACAATGTAGCAAGAGTTTGAGATGTCTATGCTAGGAGAACTCTCCTTCTTTCTTGGTCTATAGATTCATCAATCAGAAAGAGGAATTTTCATTCCTCAAAGTAAATATCTCAAGGAGATCTTGAAGAAGTTTGGCATGGAAAACTATGCACCAGTGAGCACTCCTATGACTACTAGTTGAAAACTCAACAAAAATGAAGATGCTCCATAAATAGATCAAACCATGTGTAAGTGTATGATAGGAATATTACTCTATCTCAAAGCGTCAAGGCCTGACATCATTCAAGCAGTGGGTTTTGTACGAAGATTTCAAGCAAATCCTAAGGAAACTCATGTTCTTGCAGTTAAAAGAATATTTAGATACTTGCAAGGCACTGCTGATTATGACTTGTGGTATCCAAAAGACACAAAACTCATTCTTAGAGATTTTACAGACGTGGGCTGGGTAGTAAGTATTGATGATAGAAAAATCTCCAGTGGAGGCACACTCTTCCTTGGTAGTTGTTTAAGGTCTTGGCTCAACAAGAAACAAACTTCCATTTCTCTCTCTACAGTTGAAGTCAAATGTATAGCTGCAACATCCTGTTGTACTCAGGTGTTGTGGATTAAAAACAATCTCCAAGATATTCAAGTTCCTTGTGATCAACCTGTCTCCATCATGTGTGGAAATACCAGTGCTATTAACCTCTCTAAAAATCCTGTTCAACACTCTAAGACTAAGCATAAGCCAATCAAATATCATTTTCTCAGAAAACAGGTTCAAGATCAGGTGGTCAAATTAGAGTATGTTCCTTCCAAAGAGAAAAGTACATATATTTCTACCAAGCCATTACCAAGAGAACCCTTTGAGTATCTCAGACAAAAATTGGGGGTGATCTCATCTTCCCTTCTTCGGTAAAGAACATAGTCCACTACTTCGAAAAATTCCCCACTTGTTGTTGTATTAGGGAGAAGTTTGATTTTATGGAGATGCACACAGTTGAAGTTTGCAATGGCTCTCAATGGTATTCTGTTTAAGGATGGTTCTGTGAGTGAAACAAGGCCTGGAGGAAAGAATATCTAAATACTCTATTTTTCATTGTTGTCAAAGGGGGAGAATAAAAAAACCCTAATGATGATGCACATTAAAAGGGGGAACCAAAAGATGATGCACATTGAAAGGGGAAGCATTTTAGCATATTGATTTGGCAGTTGCGCACATTGAAAGGGAGTATCTCAGCATAAAGGCCATTTATTTTGAATTCACCTTTCAGAATAGAGATGGAGGCTCTTTTGGTTGCAATCAATGAAAAAGGGGGAGTTTGTTGCACATATATTGTCATTGATTTCAAAATTGTCATGGACATGGTCAGTTATAGTGAAATAACAGATATAATAAGTGCATGGAAGGATCAAAGGATGAAAGGATCAATGGCGCAAAAAAGTATGGCACAAATTATGATGCACAAACATAGGAAGTTGTGAAAGGATGAAAACAAAAGTGCACAGAAGGATCAATGGCACAGAAGAAGACCTGTGGGGTGCTTTGAACTAGTGTGATGAAAAATGTAGGGAAGTGTTCCTAGATGAAGCCAGTGCAATGAAATGGACTATGGTAGATTGTGTAGAAGAAAATCTGCAAGGCACCTTGAGCCAGTGCGATAAATGGTGTAGTTGAGTGTGACGAGACGAAGCCCGTATGGCAAGTGACGAGATGAAATAAAATTTGGCAATCAAGTGAGTGAGTCACCAAGAATATCTAACAAGCTGGTGGAGCGACTGGGTGAGTGCACTACATGCCAAGTGCGACATGACAAAGACTTGTGACTTGAACCTTGGGCTCCTATTATGTCTAGACAATAGGTTCTCTATAGACCAGAATGTTAGTCGCTGCATCATTCTTGAGGAGATGCTCTGATAAGACTAGGTTCTATTGTTGGAGATGAGATGGAGCTCATTTGTAGGAAGATTTGGTCTGTATTTTTTAGTCAAAGAATGTTCAATTGTAACTAGAACTTGATCTGGTCAATATTTTTCCATAATATAACTATCATCCATCCACATACTTTATTTAGATAGAAGTGTAACTAATGTTGATGATGATTTTTTTCAACATGACTTAGCTGACAAAGCATTGCCAGGCTCCCTCTCCAGTCATACTACTTGCGCAAAATTTTTCTTTTTCTCGTTAAATATTAGCACATTGTTATTGCTTGTGCAAAGTCTCGCATTCTCCCACTGAGTTGCTGCTACACATTCAAGGAATTTTTCCTTGGGATATCTTATCTTTCAGGAGTATTTTATGACTATGGAAAGGTATTGGCAATGATCATTGGTCGATATACAAGTTACATTTCACTTGGATGAAGGAATTCCATACAAGGATAAAGAGGGAGGAATTATTAGCCCTTATAACTGAACATTTCAAGAGAAACATCTTACGTATAGATCCTCACTTTTAGATACAGAAAGTTGGTATAACACAGGGTAGTGTTCTTTCCTCTTTGCTTTGTTCATTTTACTTTGGACATGTTAATAGAGATAGGATTTTACCTTTACTTGGGAATAATGAAAAGAAACATATAATTGATTTCCCAAAGAAAAAATTTACAAATTGTAGACTCAATGGAGATCTTTCAAGTAGTAAGGTACTGAGAAAATATTGTTTGAGAGGAGATGATAGTACATGCTTCTTTGAGGAAAATGATATAATTTCTGGTATTTCTACAAGGCATTCACAAAGCATAAGAATTGAAAAAGAGACTTTGGATATAGGTTTGACTGGTTGTTCTAGAGATATACTCAAATACTGTTGTTGTAATAACCTAAATGAAAATGAGATTAGACATTCTTAGTCTGTTTCACCAAGGTCCATATTACTAAGGTTGATTAACGACTCACTCTTCATATCTATATAAATGGGTGACAGATCATTGGTTTTTCTATGGAAGTGCTCTTTTTTTTCTCTAATGCAACAAGCACGTGCTTAGGAGCTTGACTTACCACTACCATTTGTATTATCTGCGAAGGAGCCCATTTTGAAATTACCTCTTTCATTTGGATTTTCGGCAATGGGCTCACTTGCTGTTTATATGCTTCTTGCTCTTCTTGGAACAGAGCCTTGTACTCCATTTTCTGGTTTTGTAATTGTGTCTTTAGTTGCTACACATTTGCGAATGGAGCTGTGGTTATTCTTGATTTAAGCACACAATTTATTTTCCCCATGGAAGCGTGTATTCAAGTCTTCTTCAAACAAAGGTGGCAATATTGGGAAGAAATATTTCACATTTATTTTATCCATCAATTCATGATCGTTTCTTTGTCTTCTCAAGTTTCTAAGCGATCAGAAGGCTTATGGGGAGACCAACTCTAGCAGTTGCTGTAATTATTACTGCACTCGTCGCCTTTCTTCATCCAACTCTAGGGTTGATTGTGATGATATTATCTCATGCATGGTGTTTCCATACTTCTCTATGCAGTTTTTTTGGTGCCTTAATTTCGCAACCATCAACATAGAAAGGGCGAGTGGAAGAAATCTAAATTCAAAGCTGACATCTTTCCACAAGCTGATAGTTGAATGACTACTGGTGTTAAGCTGGAGGACTGAAAAATTTAAAATTAACATACATGTTCACAATGCCTCATCTGAAATTTTGATCAATGTGTCCAAGTCGTAGCATAGAAAAGAGTGAATGCAATTTTCTAGTGGACTGGTAAGATGGAGAGTATCTTCGTCAACAACTGCAAATTAACAAGAAAAGGAGAAAAGGGAAGCAAAGTTTGAGTCTATTAAGGTTTTGCTGGAGACCATGCTACAACGATGGAATGCACGCCAACTAGATTGAACAGGGAAACTAAGCTGCATGCAAAGGAGCATGCTCTTCAATCAAGTCATGAGAGGTGCCATTAAAATTGACCAATTTTGTCATCCGTACCACACTAAATCTCTCTAACAAAAATTGTCTAGAGATAGTCCTGTCATAAATCACTTTACAAGGTTTACCTGAGAGATGTTTTTGGAAACCCATGTGTCTGTGGTGATTAGATTGGATCACATCATGGGACATGCTCCATACACTCAAAATATTTTGTCTCAACACCAATGATTGTTTGTATCTCGTTGGGTTAAGAAACAAAACCAAAACGAGAAAATAACTGAATAAAAGCGAAATCAATCCAAAACTAATCTAGCCCTTCCCGAAATATTTTATTATTATTATCATTTTTTTTGTTTATTTATTTACAGAGGAAAGAAACCACTAGCTTGGAATCAGGTCGGATGAAATTTAGCGTAGAGGAATGTGTCATTTTCTTTTCATGCAGGTCTTATGAGTTTGACAAATTTAGGCATGGAGGAACAACCGAAATGAAAACCAACATATGTGTACTGTGCAGAAAAATGATTAATCAATACCCAAAATAAGCGATCTCCCACCTCCAAGACATGACAACCAAAAAATGCTTTGCCAGTAATGATGAAGGTATTGATTGAATTAGATTTAGGGTTTAGGGTTTGTACCTTCAAGGCAAGATCCATGAATTTATCAAACAAATTTGTATCATCTTTAAGGACCTTTCTATCAGGAATAGGGTCGTCATGAGGTAAAGAAGATTCATAACATGGATTAAAAAAAATTGGAATGCCCCTACAATAGTTATTATCATCAAAATAAAAGTTGCTCCTAGGAGGGAGATGCTCAATAGTGCCAAGTTATTTATCCTCTTTTGATTGAAACAAAGGATTAGCGAGAATTTTATACAAATCAAGATATTGATTGAACTCATATATATCTTCAGAAGAGGATTTGTCACATGCATCATTAAAGTCATACTGGTCTACATCATTTGTCCACTCATTAGAATTGTTGTCGAATACAAATGTATCGTAAATTGGTTTGACATAATTAGTATTGATTTCTTCATGTGCGTAATCAAAATTTCCATTGTATGCGTGTAGATAAGAAGCTTGAGATGAAAGGTGATTTTGGGTATGAGGTTTAAGAAGGGTGTGAAAGATGGATTGGTCACTAAGCATCATAATATAATCATGATCCTCTTCATATCCATGCTCTCGACCACTAGAATTTGATTCATCATAATTAGACCCCGAGAGAGAGAGGGATCCTGAGATATACTCCCAGCATGATTTGAAGACTGAGACTCAAGAACGAACATGTGATCCTGAAAACTATTAATGACGTGGATTAAATAAGACAAATCCTTGTGTGAATCATAAACACCAAAGGAGTAACCTGTTCTACAGTTTTTCTCTTCGAAGTTGAGGCAAGTATATAGGGCTAGATCTAGGTTTTGAACATTCTTTTCTTCCAACCGCCATCGGTAAAGAGGGGGAAAAAGTTTGTAGTAATGCAACAGAGAAGCCAAGTTGGTAGGGCGAATGGGATTAGGAATTAGATTGTATAACTTGATAAATTGAATATTAAAAGTAAGAATGCTCTCATTATCCTTCATACTTAACTGATTAAATCTCTTAAGATGCTTGTAAGGATTATCCAAATGCCCAAAGGTAGAAGTAAACCAGTAAGACAACTCAAACCAGGTTGAGATACACCCATCACGAAGGCTAGAAAATAAGGAGGCAATGTTTCCATGAAGGGAATTCATAAACAACAACATAAAACTATCATTATTATTTACTCTGAGAATGGCACAAGCATTCGAAAATGCATGAAGGTGTTCAATAACTGTAACAATTCCATCGCCATGGAAGAGAGGCAAATGATTCTTGAATTTGTTAGGTAAAGGGTTCACTGGGTGAGCGAATTTCAAGGGAATGGGTAAAAACCAAGGGGAATTGTTTAGGTCTTATTCAAACTCAAACATGCCATGATTGTGAATGACCTTCCCATGGTTAGTAGCTGAAACCACGGGGTTACAACCACTAAACATACTTCCGATCGGTTGGTACATTGAGGTCTAGGAAGGGAAAAAGAAAAATCGAAAGAATTAAAACAAAAACTAGCAACAAACCATTGAACAGTTCTCCCCAGTATGGTCACCAAAAAATCTATTGACGTCAAAGACTAAGGAGTCTCCAACATCAACATTTTCAACCTCCCATGGGGCTAGGCGAGAAGAAGTGAGAATATCACCCTAAGGTTAAAGCCCCAGACAAGAATATGCATTGACCTCTAGGCCAATTTTCTCCTAACCTATTGTCCAAGCATAGATCCCCTTGCCTTGCAATTTTTCTTTTAGCAATATTTAATTTTTATTTGATTTATGATCTTTTATGCTATTTACAATTTAATTACTCTATACACTTGAAGTAAAAAAAACTAAATCTAATAAAAGAAATGTAAATAAATATGCAATAGAAAGGTATTACATTTGTTTTATTTTTATTTTTTTTAGTTAGCCTTGCTTTAGTTAGTTTTTTTTAAAATAAAACAAAAGTATTACCTTTCCATTCAATATTTATTTTCATTTATTTTATTAGATTTAGTTTTTGTTACTTCAAGTGTATAGAGTAATCAAATTGTAAATATCATAAAAGATCATAAATCAAATAAAAATTAAATATTGCTAAAAGAAAAATTACAAGGCAAGGGGATCTATGCTTCGACTATAGGTTAGGAGAAAATTGGCCTAGAGTTCAATGCACATTCTTGTCTGGGGCTTTAATATTAGGGTGATATTCCCGCTTCTTCTCACCTAGCCCTGTGTGAGGTTGAAAATGTTGATGTCGGAGACTCCTTAGTCTTTGAAATCAACAACTAACATGACCTTGATCTGGTCAATATATGTCCATGGTATAACTGTCATGCATCCACATACTTTATTTAGATAGAAGTGTAAGTCATAACACACCCTAGTCTCAGTTTTGAGCCAAATTTAGTGGTTCAACTTTTTTTTTTTTGTAAATGAGTGTGTGAATCTATATTTCTTTATAAGGTTATAGTACAAAACTAATGCAAGGATTCCCAGGATCTTCCTTAACAGAAACCAGATACGGGGTCCTTTGAGTGCAATATCTGAAAATAAACAAAAAGTGCCTGGGTCGCCACAACGCGAAACCAACCCAGGCTACCATAATTCAGTCTAAAAACTTCATCAAAAGAAATAAAAAAAGTCTGAACATAGTGGGGTGAGCTCCTACTCTAAGAGACAAAGTCTGGGTGGGTCTTGTGCTAGTCTAGGTTGATGGGGTGCTCTGTGTCCCCTTTCTGCTGTGTCGCGTCCTCCTCCCTCTATTCCACCAGACGTAGCTTTCTGATGCAAGCTGGGGTTCCATTATTGTTGGCTGGAGTGATATCTATATGGTGAACGTAGCGTAGATAGAGATGAAATTGTCCTGCCAACCGCTCCAATTTATCCTATTTTCTTTTCTGGACCTCCACCAGCCTTTTTACCCCCATCTCTAGGTTGCTGAGGCGGTGGAGAATTCCTGTGTTCTCTTTCTTTTGCTCTTTGGTTTCCATCCTATTGGTCTCCCCCCGATTCACACACATCTTACCTATCAACATTTTGGTTCTCCAAGCTTCCTCCATTGTCATGTGGTAGAGGGTTATCCTCGATTGTGTGGTTTCGGGGTCCCATATCCCCCCTACTTCCTGGGTTAGTGTTGACCAGGATTTTCCCCTGCGGGTGTTGTTAATTTCGCCCTCCCATATTTTAATGATCATCTTCCCCTTGGTGTCTACCTTCGTGAGGAAGGTGCTCCTTGCATTCCTGGCCGCCTATTCAATTCTTGTCATCTGGTGGGTGCTCTATGGAGGTTCCTTTCCTCGGGGGCCTCTCTTGCTACTGGTTTTATTCATGTGCACCATATTAAATTACAGGTGGTGGTTCTTACGTTGGGTTCTTTCCCTGTTCCGCTACACCTCGTTTTGATAAGTAAGATGGCCCCTGCAATTGCGATGCCTCGTTCTTTTATATGTTTTGGTGTCCTAGCCTTTGTGGAGCCAACCCAGCTATGGTCCTGTCCTTGCAATCATGATCTTCTCATCAAGGTGGTCCTTCTAGTCAGAAGAATCTGTTCTAGAGCGTGTGCATTTGATGACCCCGTCGTTATCCATGTGCCAATGCTCTACCCTGATCATTGCATGCCATCCCTTTCCTGATCCCATCTCGATACTTGGGTGAGGTGTGTTCCTACTTGGCCCTGGTGAGACCTACCATCCATCGTCCTTTGCTGCCTATGAGTTAGGTCCATCATCCTTTGCTTCCTGTGATTTATCTCTTCTTCTTTCCAAAGGGTAACTTCTGTACTTATTTTTATTGACGGGGTTGTGGTGTCGTACCTTCTCCTGATGTGTGATCTACATTTTCATTTGAAACCTTATTTGATTGGTGGGCCATCAGATTCTATCTGGGACCTACGTGTCCTACAGTTTCTGCTGCGCATCCATTATTTCCATAATCTTTATTACTACTCCTGTTATCCTAGTCTTTTTCTGCAAGTTGGGTGTAGTCTGCTCGGAATTGACCTTGCGGGATGTTGCTCCAGATTATGTCCAGTTATATACCTTCGTTCTCGACCCCCTTGTTTTCTATTCTGTCCTCCAGTCCATTTGCTGACCTCCTCACCCAACGCAACTCCACATTGATCTCTGTATGCAATTGCTCCTGGATTTTTTTCAGTAGGTAGGCCAATCGCCAATGCCTTTGGATATTGCCTATTCTGGTACCATTTTGGAGTTTTCTCATTGTGTTGATGACTAGTGCAGAGTCTCCTTCTACTCTTAAGTTTGTCATCCACTCTCAACTGAGAATCTCCAGACCTGTCTCTAGGGCCCTGAATTTGTCGGCATTATTGGTGAATTTTCTCAGGATCCCCGTGTATAGTCATATGATGTTCCCTTTACTGTCCCTGATTACTCCTCCCAGACCTGTTCTTCCTGGGTTTCCTTTCGCTGCCCCATCAAAATTCAATTTGAGAGAGATTGGAGGTGGCGATTTCCAGTTGCGCTCACCTACTTGGAGTTGTGGCTGTTGTCTGTTTGGATTGGGGTTGCACCCACCGGTTAGTTGGAAAACATCTAGGACTCTGGAATCCTGATCAGTGGGTTGCGTGATACCCTCCTGGCAGTTGTTTCTCAACATCGTCTCACGTATCATGGAGGTTATTGTTTCCTTGATATTCCCTTCTGGCTAGCTTTGGTTTCTAAAAATGCACCTGTTCCTTTCCTTCCATGTCGACCGTATGATCATTCCTGGGGTGAGGATCCAATAGAGGTTCACCTCTACTTGGTCGTTGTAGTTTTCTCTCTAGAGATTTATTGTTGCAGCTATGTTACCACGGATCCTGTTTGACTGACGAAAGATATTTTCTTCCTAGTCCCACAGTTCTGCAATGTAGGTGCATTTGTCGAGGAGATGGTTGGTTGTTTCTTCTTGAGTTTGACATATATGACATCTTGACGGACCAGTGAAACCTATTTTCCTTAGGTTATCCCAAGTTAGGATGTGGTTGTGTAATATTAGCCACTGGAAGATCTTGATCTTTGGCCATTGGGGGTTGTTCCAAAGCTTATCCCAGTGTTGCGCTAAGTCGTCTTGGTCTGGGTCTGCCATATAGTGCCGGACTTCTTTTAGGTTGAATTCCCCTTCGTCCTTTTTGCCCCACCTCAGCTGGTCTTCTCCTTCCATTACTATTATTTTCCGTCTGTCTAGTTCCTCCTCCACCTCTTTTATTGTTGTTGTGGGTATCTCATTGTTCTGAGGAATAATCTTGTCCCAGTTTTTCCATTTGTTGCAGTCCATTCCCTGCTGCTAGTATTGATAGACGTTGATTTTTCCTTGCATGATGAGGTCCTATTGGAGTATCCCTCTGTCCAGGTTTTCCATCCTTGGTTCTTGTTTCCAAGCGTCCTCCCAGAATATGGATGTTCTTCCATTCCTGACTTCCCAAAAGTTTTCTATCTGAATCCATGCTTTGTTGCGCCATGCTAGGTTCCAGATGGATGAGCCTTCCTTGGTTCCTCCTAAGTGGATTCTATCCTGTTTGCGGGTGTCCAGTGCATACTTTTCCTTCCATATGTTTACCCAAGGTTTTTTAGTTTCTTTGACCCAATGCCACCATATTTTTTCCCCATATGCATTGTTAGTCATTTGTGGATCTTGCAGCCCCAAGCCTCCTTTGCTTTTTGTCCTGCAGACTTTCTCCTAGGCCACCAAGGCCTATTTTTTCTTTGTTTCCGCACCTCTCCATAGGAAGTCCCTCTGGATGGATCTGATTTTCTGTAGGATCCCCTGTGGAGTGGGGAAGACTGACATCATATAGGTTGGGATAGCTTGTAAGATAGTCTTAGTTAGGATCAGTCTGCCAGCTATATTAAGGGACCTATACGTCCATTTTTTTACCTGCTCATGTAACCTATTTATTACTCTTTCCCAAGTTGACAACTTATATACTTTGTCTATCAAAGGAACCCCCAAATACTTGGTTGGGAGTGTTTTCCGTTCAAAGCCTAGAATGTTGGTCAAATTCCTTTGGATAGTTGGGTTGGTATTAAAGAAAAATATCATCGAATTGGAGTGGTTGATCTCAGTGCCCGAGGCTTCTACAAAATCTTCTAGGATGCGTTTGTAGGCTTTAGCTTCTTTGACCATGGGTATGTCGTGGAGGAGTATATCATCTACAAACTGTTGGTGGGTTGAAGTAGGGAAATTTTCGAAGGGTTTGAGCCCTGTTATTTCTCTAGTTTTTGTTGCACTCTTTATGCTTTTGCTGAGGCCTTCCATCATCAGAATGAATAGGAAGGGGGAAAACAAGTCGCCTTGTATGATCCCTCTCGTGGGCCAGAAAGGTTTGTCCAGGGCTCCATTGATTAGTAGCGAGTATCTTGTTGTAGATACTAGGCTGACAATCCAACTGATCGAGTGCAGGCTAAATCCAAAGGCTTCCAAAGTCTTGATCATGTAATGCCAACTAATTTTATCATAGGCTTTTTCTAGGTCTAGTTGTATTAACATTCCCCCCCCTCTTCTGAAGTTTTAAGGGTTGAGTGATCTCATGGGCCCGGATGATATTGTCCATTATTTGTCTACCTTCCACGAAGCATGCATGCTCTTGCGAGATCAATGAAGGTAGGAGGGGTTTCAATCTATTTGCTATGAATTTGGAGATAATCTTGTAGATCACGTTACAAAGTGCTATGGGTCTGTACCGGTCCGGGGTTTTGGATTCATTTTCTTTAGGGATTAGGGTGATCATGGTTGCATTTAGTGATTTAAGGATGGAGGCAAACCTTATAGAGTCCTCTACTACCTTATAGATGTCATATTTGACAATTTCCCAGCAGGCTTTGAAGAACTCCACAGTGAAGCCATATGAACCTGGTGTTTTCCCACTAGGCATTCCTTGAGATCTTGATCAACTTCTTCCATGGAAATAGGTTTGTTCAGGAAGATGTTTTGTTCCTCGATAACCAGGTGTGGAATATGCTGGGTTATTTTCTGGATGGCCTCCAATCTATCTTGATGAGGTTCTTGGGCTATCCCATGGAAGTGGCTGACAAGAGTGATTTCGATCTCCTGATGTGACTCGCGCTTGATTCCATCCTGGTCCTTGATCTTCAGTGTTTTGTTATGGGCTTTTCTTGCCATGGTTGTTCTTTGGAAGAACTTGGTGTTCTGCTCTCCTTCCTTTAGCCATCAGATGAAGGAATTTTAATGCTAGAGTGTTTCCTCCTGCTGACATCGCCCCTCCCATTCTTGTGTCATTTGGAGCTCTTCCTTTTTCCAGTCCTTCGTATAGCCCTCCTATAAGCAAGTTTCTTGGAGTTTTTTCATTTTTTCTTCGATGACGTTTTTCTCTGTGTTTATATTCCAAAATATATCCCTGTTCCATTCCTTGAGATTTTTTTTTTCTGATGTATTTAAGTTTCTTATGTAGTTTGAACATCCTAGTCCCTTGCTCTGGTTGCTCCTCCTGCCACCATTGTTTGATTTTTTCCTTGAAAGTCGAGTGATCGATCCAAAATTTCTCGAATCTGAAGGGTCTGTTCTTAGGTGTTTTTTGGAAACTAGCTTCCAGTTGTACTAGCCAATGATCAGATCCACCCTAGGGGAGGATGTTGCAGTCTAAGGTTAGCCCCTGCATGATGATTGACTTTGATATAAGGAATCATTCAAGTCTTGTAGCTACCTGGAATTGTTTCGTCCATTTATTGGTCCAGGTGAACTGGCCATTCTTGGTTTGGAGGTCTACCATCTGCTCTCTGTCTATAAAATTTGAAAACTCCTCTGCATCCCGATCCAATCTTCTTGTACCACCCTTATTTTCCGCAAGGAGGTGATAATGTTGAAGTCCCCTACCAGTATCCAGTGGAGGTTTGTGGCTCGGCCTTTTATATCTTCTAGGTCTCGAATCATTCCTTTCTTTTCCTCTGGCCCGTGGGGCCCATACACATTTGTGCATAGAATCTCCTCAGTATTTCCTATGATTTGCATGCATACTGTTAGGGTGTACCTAGTTTCCTCGTCTGTTATTAAATTTAGGATTTGTGGGTTCCACAGAGTGAGTATGTCGCCTGACCTTTGGTGGTATTAGATGGCTACCATATTATACTTGTGCCAGTGTTGTTTATTGATTGCATCCATTCTGTCTATAGTACATTTTGTCTCTTGAATAAAATAGAGATCCGATTGATCCTGCTTTAGTTTATTCCTAAGGATTCTTTATTTTCTTGGGCTGTATAGGCCTCTTATATTCCAAGTTATAACCTTCATTTTTAAACATGTGGGGGAGAGTGGGGAAAGAGTTTCTTGATCTTACCCGAGTTTATCAGTAGCGCTCCCAGCTCTTGTAGTGCTACGTTGTTTGATTTCCTGCCTTTTTTCCTTCTCGTCTATTTGGGTGATGGCTGCAATTGTCCCTCGCCAACTTTCACTCCTAGGTGTACTATCTCCCCGTGTGTGCATTTTTTTCCTCTGGATTTGGCTTCCTCCCGTAGGAGGAAAAAGTGTTGGATGCGGTCGAGTTGTTCTGTTGGTACGCTGTCGACTCCCTACCTTTTCCATTGTTCTAATATGTTTGGAAGGTCTATCCCTTCCCTTTCCACCAAGTCTCTAAGATTAGGGTCTTCTATACCTACTTCACTCGGGTTCATCTCTGCATCCCCCTCTGTGTCTTGCATGGAAGTGTTGTCCTCTTTTATTTCTCCATCCATCGGGGTTTCACAACTCCCCTGAGCTGTTGTAATGTTTGGTTGTTGGGTGGTCTCTTTTGTTGCTTGGTCCTTGACTTCTGGAACTTTTTCCAAGTCCTATTCTTCTGCTGTCCCTTTGTTTGTTTGGTCCCTTCCTTCTATCATATTCCAGGTCTCTTGGGTATTTCCTACCGAGGTTTTATTTTTCTTTTTATTTTCTCTGTTCCTGGGGTTCAGGGTTATAAACCATTCCTCATCTTGTTGTGTTTTGGGATTTACCGCTTCCTACCTTTTGTTTAGAGGGAACTCTCTGATCAAGTGTCCATGCTCATGGCATCATCTTCATCTAAAGGGGGTCTGTTCATAATCTATGCTTTGGATCCATTCCTCATCCTTGAATTCCAGACTTATGGCTTCTGGGAGTGCTCCATAAATGTCCATCGCTATACAGATTCTTGCATACGATGTGTATCTTCCTTTTAGGGTGGCTTCTGAGGACTTCACATATTTCCCCAATTTGTTTCCTATTACTTAAAAGGTAGAGGGCAACCAATAGTCTAGGGGTAGGGAACAGAGTCTCAGCCATACTGGTACCTTTTTGAACGTTTCTTTCTCTGGGGAAAAATTTTCTTTCGAGGGTTGCATGTAGAGTCCCACTGAGGCATGAAAGTATGGACCTCCCTCGAAGACTCTATCCCATTCCTCCAAGTTAATAAAGACTATTGTGAAGAAACCCTTCGGACCTAGGTGGAGTTCCACTTCTCCATTTGGCTTCCAGTGGTATTTAATCCAGTTACACATAGTTCTTTCTGTGGGCCATAACCCCATGAATTTGCATATGAGCACATGCATCTTCATTTGATCCCTGTAGAGTTGTGTTTGTAGGTCTTCCAGTACCACCTTGGGTATCAATGCTATTTTGGGTTTGCAGGGGTTACGCTCCTCCGTCCCATTAACCTTCCCGGTCTCATGCTTTTCATTCTGAGTCTCCTTAGCGACTTCCTCCATGGTCTCATTTTTGTCTCGACTTCTTTCTTGATGCTTCCTGGGTCTGATCCCGAGGTTTCTGTCGTTGGTTCCTTGAAAACTCCACTTCTTGGCCCTTTTCCTCTGTCCACCACTACCTGTTTGTATGAGGGGGTTCCCTTCCCCCCTGACTACTCATGTTTCTCTCTGTTGTGGTTGCAACTTTCAAACCCTAGCTTGTCATGACTGTTAATTCTCCAATTCACAAACGCCCACTCTAATTTAGTGGTTCAACTTGCATAAGTTGTAGTTTGTGATTTTACAAATGTCTATAAACTTATATTGGCATTTTCAGACATAAACCTACCTAGCGTGCATAAAGGCTAAGAATTGCATTGTAAAATGGCCAAAGGGCCAAATTGTTAAAGTTGGCTATATTAAACTGCACGCCCAAAGTTGGATATGGATCCATAATTTAGGATTTAAGTTGTAAATTCATGATTACAATATGTATAATTTAGGATTTAAGTTTAGGTTCGATATCCTATATACTACATCACTTTAACATATTTATGTAGGCACAACATAGAGAAAACAAGGTTTGAAATGAAAAATCAACAGACACGATCGAACCATTGATATAGATCCAAGATCGACGGTCTCAACTTATTTCAGCCGGTGAAAGTTCATGTTGGATAACAAGGGTTTGAGTCCTAAATTTGAAATCGTTGTATTAACAGGTGATAACATGCCATCACCTTATTCTTTCCTCTACACATGGGTGGTATTATGAAACCACTTTATCTCACCCTTTAAATGCATGAATCGTTGATAGGTGCCACGATGATGTAAGCTAAATAAATAATGCACTACGTCGATGTAATCCAAATAATTAAAAAAAAAGTTAAAAACAATTATCCTTGAAGAAAATGAGTTAAACACACATACTGAGCATTATTACAAGTACAATAGAGTCCATTAAAAGAAATCAAATTCTTCTTTGACAAATTAGTTTAGGTAGTGTTCTCATTTCCTTACTTCAAATGTGTTCAAATTGTTTAAAATAAGGATAGATGGAGAAATGTAGTCAATCGTTTTCCCCTAAAAGTAGTCAAATGGCCACTAAATCAAACTCTAGCCAAATCCGACCATCCAAGAAAATAACTGTATTTGATGACCACTTGGAGGATAGGGAAAGGGATGTTTTTGAACCTGCACTGTCTTTCCCTAACCTTCCCCAATTAATTAAGACAACCCATGATGAATCTAACAGTGATCGAAAACACTTGAACTTATGGGAATCGAACCTGGCGAGATCGATTTTTCCACACAATTATCACTTTCTAGACTTAGTCAATTGGTGTGTTATCAATTACCAGGTGGATATGAAACAAATAATTTATGTACATGATTCTAGGATACTATGTGAAATAAGTAAAGAATCCATTTCCCAAATGCTCCAAATTCCAAACCATGCTATATATGAAATCCTGGATGATGTTGAGCTTGAATATAAGTACAAAGAATTATTACAGTTTGAAAAAGAGAAGTTGTTGAAAAATCTATTAGCCCCAAATGCCCCATTACCTATGGGTCCACCTCCTTTCAAATATACAATCTTCCCTAAAATAACCAGGCAATATATTGCCATGATTTGTCAGTTTTTAGGCTATGAACATGATAGATCAATGGATGAGACAATTTTAGGGATTCTTTGTATCTTATGTCCATTGGAGTCAATCACCCTCACAAAATTTGAATATTGTCAGTTTCTATAGGAACTCGTAAACTTCCAATTGTAAAATTTCCACATCACTAAGTATTTTAGGTATGAGGCCTACTTGGTGCACCTCATATTATTTAGTAATTCTTCCTTTTTTTAGAGCTTTGGGATAAAAAAAATAGATGATTTTGGTAAAACCAAGCCAGTAATTGAGTGGACTGATGAGGTGAGGAAACGAGACCATAATAAAGGTTTCAACCTTTATGTAAACAAGTTCATGAGTGCATGCTACATTATTCTCCATGGAACTCAGCCTCCTAGTATGTTTCGTGAGTATAAACAGATTCTAAAACTGAGAAAATATACTAGATTAGGATATTGGTACTAGGTTGAGGATCACACCATCATTAGAGTTTATGGTTTTGAACAGGAGCCATACAAGATGCCAATTTTTCTAACTCTAAGAATATTTGATTTGGAATACATCAGACAAAGGCTCATTTCAGATCAATTTCATTTTCCCAGCATAAGAAATCCTTCACTTTCAAGCTGTCTGCCTCAAGAGGTTGGCCCTTTCTTGGTTAAGCTTAAAAATTCTCTAGCTATTACAAAAGAAATGCTACAATAGATGGATTTTGAAAAATTAAGTAAATGGGTGTATGACCCAGATGGTGTGATTGCAAACATAAGGCCCATGTACATGCATCTGCCAAATATTGTAGTGGAAATAACTACTAACCTAGATTCATGGGAAGACATTAAGTAGATTCTAAAGATAGAGGCCCAAAATCAAAATACCACTTAGTCAATGGACCAATCTAATGTAATTCAAACTCCTTAGAAACAAGAATTACAACTTGGAAAGAGGATATTTTCAGACATGCATTCTAAAATGGATATTGATGATCAACTAAGTGAGTATTTAAGAAAAAACACTAAAGGTGATGAAGAATTAGACTTAGAGGAGTTCTTAACGGAGTTTATAGGAGAAGGGGAGGGTATATTGCAAATCAGACAAGGATCAAATGAATTTATTTCGTCCTCAAAGGGATCTGCTATCACTATTGAGCATCTTAGTTTATCTCTATTGTCAACACCATAAGTTTCACAGACCTTTACAACTCAAGGAACCTTTGATAAAAAACCCTCACTCTTTCCATAGTATTTAGATATAAAGAGAAAAAATCATGGGGTAAAAAGGAAAATGTATCCTTGGGCTTGGGGAGAAAACACAACTCAAACAAAATTACTATCTATTGTGGATTACTAGTAGGTTATATTCAATTTGGTTGTACTAGAGTCAAAGGTACTTTAGCCTCTTTTTCGTACAGATTATAAATCCACTCAAATGAGAGTAAATCTTAGAGATATCCACCTTATGGATATGATTGAATTGCACTAGAAAACAAGTGATGTATTTTATAGAGAGGTATTGCAATCCTCTTTTAGTGAGAGGAAGATGAAAAATATGGTAATCAAAATAGCGAAGAAATTGATGCAGGAGAGGGTGGCCACTAAAGCCAATAGAATTCAGATTAATGAGTTGGACAGGGAGATGATTTCCCTAGGAGAAGATCCTAAAAACATGACTGTTGTAGGATACCTAATCAAAGAGAAGGATAGTGAGATTAAGATCCTTAAGAAAAATATAAATGTTCCCATTGTACGACATGTTCATACCCCAGAGTTGTATACTAGTCATGAGGAAAATGATCAAATTTACCAAAAATTATTGGAAAGTATAAAGATCATAGAATGTCTACAAGATGAAATTGAAACCTTGAAAGACCAAAAAACTTAGTGATTGCATAAAAACAAGTCATATGCAATGCAAACTACTCCATTAGACCCAACAAAGGGCTTATCAAAATTCATGGCTTATTTGAGTGTGAAGGAGATCAAGTTGGACACCATGACAAACTAGCTCAAACAAAGAGATGCCAAGGTAGCATAACTAGAAGATGAGGTGAAGAGAAAAGAATTATGTTTGAGACAAATAAATTTTGCTAAAGAGGAAGATCAGAAGGAAACAAATAAAATGAAGGAAAGGGTTATAGGGAGACAAGCCATGAAAGGAAATAAACATATCATTTGGGATAATATAGCTAACAAATATTTTAAGAATTGGTATTATTTTACCCTGGTGTAGGATGAGCTTGATTTAATCACTGTAGTCTTGAAATACATAAAGGAAAAACAAATGAGTTGGAGAATAAACCTATTTTGGCAGTTGATATAATAAATTTCTTGAACAACAGAACTAAAGAGGAGTTGAAGTATTTGCAAGTCAATGAAAAAACTAACTAACGCAGACCTATCGGCCCTCAGGCCGAGATCCGCTCACAGGATCGTTCTTTATCTCCCCTATGCTGAATCGACTCTTTAGATTCCCTGCTAGAATCACAAATTATTGATCCACAGGTCCTTTTTGGTAGATTCCCTGCTAGAATCACAAATTATCGATCCACAGGTCCTTTTTGGTAGCTTCCCTGTGCGAACAACACTAGGTGCAAGATCCACTTCTCTGTGCGACCACAGAGCTATGACCAAGGCCCAATTCCAAAGGCGCTTGTTGCAACTTGCAACTCATGAGTTCATGAGTCGAGGCTCCTGACTCTTCTTTTCCAATCTTTCTATACCTGAGATCACGAAATGGTTTATAGCTCCTTCTCTTTTCAGAGCCCTCCATGCATGACCACCGGCTATGCTTAACGCTAGCTCCTCTCGCTACTCGCCACTTCGCAAGTTGTGGCATACAACCTTGGCACCTTCCTTTCACGAAACCCTGAGAAGTGATGTTGACTTTTCTCCTTGCGTTCTCTCTACTCGCGACATCGTGAGTCGAAGGGTTGAACTCTCATTCCCTTATCTCACGAATCCTCGAGACGTGAAAGGTCAACGGGTGTTGACTCCTTTCACTAGGTGACATGTGTCTGCTTATCTATCGCATGGGCCCACCTTGTGGTTCTACCACGTGTCCCTCGTCCCCAGCTTCGACACTTCATGACTTCGCTTCCCGAAGCGCTACCTCCTTTGTATCCTGACACTCGAAGTGCCGAGATCTCGAACTTCTCGCTACTCCTTATCACAACTCATGACTTTGGGACTTTCAAGACAAAAGTCTTGACTTCCTATCCGCCGATATGCCGAAATGACAAAATTCCAACACGTCGTCAATGCGAGTCCCACAACGGAAATTCCCACCTTTTTGGAGTTTCAGACTTCATGACTTCACGAATCTTGATGCTAATTTTTCAACTCTTCAACCCATGAAACCCCTGAATGCATGATAGGCACGATGAGACTCTAATCCAATGATCCTCTCTTGACCTAGATCCTACGGATGTCCTAGCTCCTCGCGATTTCGCCACTTGCGACCTAGAGCACCCAATCTTTGGGCTCTCACCTTGTGAACCTCTAAGTTCGCAAGATCCCTTGATCTTCTGCCACCTTTCCTCCTCTGATGGATGGCTGTTATTCTCTTGCGAATTTGCCGCTTGCGAATCTTGAAGCAAAGGTTTTAAACTTTCAACTCGCGAATCCACGAAATGAGATTATGTGAGTTAATCCAATGACCCTTGTTGGCTTAGATCCTACGACCCTAATTTCTCCTGAGATTGCACTTAGAAAAACACTCGTTTTAACTCTCCTTGCTCTTTTGCAAGATCTGATGGCTCTCAGGACTTCGCGAATTCTCCATGGAGAATTTCTGACCGTCCAATTCCTCCTTGACGATTCCTGTGAAATGAACAAAGTGTTCTTTCACGAAACTTATCCACCTGCAAAACAACGTCGCTGCACCTTCTTACAACACTTCAAGGCACTAGCCCTCTTGAGCTTCTCTTCGACAACTTCGAAGACTCTATCCCTCCTGAGATTTCTCCACAACTCGAGTCTTCAATAAGACTCCTGCACGCACTCCTTGCGGCAATTCTCCAAATACTTCCAAGTATTTGAACCTCTTCGACTTTGCGCACTCCCTGTGACAACAGTCCTTCAACAATTTCACTCAGGTTATAACTCTGAAACTTCACTCAGCCTGCGCACTCCTTGCATAGCTCCTATGCTTAACTTGCACTTATGTGAGAATGAGAACAATTTTATCCCTCCTGAGCTTGCAAAGATGAACTCTGACTTCTGTCAACGCACATCTTGCGGACAATTTCACTGCACTCCTTGCAGGAAAACTCTTGCTTAGACTAAGAAACAATTGAAACTCATTCTTTACTCTCTTAGAATTCGAATGCTTAACACGAAATCATACATACATGGCATAAAAGCAAATGTATATCAGAAAGAGTAAAACAATCATGAGCATAACATTCAATCATGCATACACATAAAGTATTTGAACACCATGAGTCTGGATCAAAGCTTCATATATTAATCTCATAACTTCTGTACATGGGTTCTTCTCCACAACTTTCTGCTTCTTCTTCTCTATGCTCTATTGATCATGCTAATGTTACAATGATACAAGTGAGGGTGTCTATATTCATTTTCCCTCCGGCTCCTAAAACTGTCTAATCTAAGAATTTAAAGCTACCTACTTACATTTACTAGCATAAATGCCTCTTAATCCTTCAGATGAGAGCGGGACGCTCAAGGTCTAATTACAATCTGCAAGTACGCCCTTTCTTAATTGTTTCATTTATGTTTGGTGTATCAAACTTCAAAACATTTCAAACAATTCATCATGTGCCAAAATGCATTGGCGCTTGCCCCACACTCGCTTGTTGTTGGTGATGCTCCTGCATCATACTCCCTCGCTTGAAAATTTTTATGGGCTCCTGTCCATGAGCTCTCGCACGGTCTGTCCATGCTTCTGGATCTCTGCATCATTCTCGCAACTGACATCTTCAACTGGATGTCCCTTCCACTTGACCAAGTATTCAAATATTCCTTTCGCCTGGTCCTCTTACTAACTCTTTTGTCTAGTATGCTTTCCATCTGTGGCTTCTCTACAACTAGCATTTGATTTGTCCACTGAACCTCTGGTTGTTCATTACCTACTTCTTCTTCATATGGGTACAAATCTGAGACATTGAATATCAGAGAAATTTCGATCCCATCGGGTAATTCAATCTCATAAGCATTTCCCCCAAATTTCTTCAAGACCTTACATGGTCCGATCTTCTTCATCTTCAGTTTGTTACATGTCCCCTTCGAGAACCTCTCCTTTCTCAGATGTGCCAGAATCAAATCACCAACCTCAAATTGAAGTTGTCTCCTGTGTTGATCTGCTCTGTGCTTATACTCCTGGTTTGAGTTCTGCAATTGCTCCTTCACCTGGCTATGAAGTTCCTTCATTGCTTTGGCAAAATCTTCTGCACTAGCGCTCCTAGTTGCATTCGGTTCTGAATCTCTCAATTCCGAAACTCCTCTTGGTTGCATCCCATAAAAAATTTGGAATGGAATCCACCCTCTGCTTCTTTTTAGTGAGTTGTTATATGAAAATTCCGCCTGTGGAAGAATATTGTCCCACTGACTGTGGTGTTCTGTCACCAAGCTCTTCAACAAGTCTCCCAAACTTCTGTTCACAACTTCTGTCTGTCCATCCATCTGAGGATGATAAGATGAACTGAATGATAAGTTTGTTCCCAGCTTTTTCCATAAGTTTCTCCAGAAGTGTCCCATGAACTTGGTGTCTCGATCCGAAACTATGCTCCTTGGTAAGCCGTGAAGTCGAATGACTTCTTTGAAAAATAGATTCTCAATGTGAGTTGCGTCACCGGTTTTATGACACGGTATAAAATGTGCCATCTTAGAAAATCTATCCACCACCAAAAAGATCAAGTCAAACCCTCTTTGTGTTCTCGGCAGCCCCAATATGAAGTCCATGCTTACTGCATCCCATGGCCTCTCTGGTATGGGTAACGGTTGATATAAGCCTGCATTCTGCATCTTTCCTTTTGAATGTTGACAAATTATTCATCTGTCCACGAATATTTTGACGTCTGCTCTCATTCCTGGCCAATAATATAACTCATTTATCTTTGAGAACGTCTTTTCATGACCGAAATGCTCGACCAATCCTCCACTATGTTTCTCCTTCAACAAATTCTCCCTCATGGAGCATTTTGGAATACAAAGTTGATTACCCTTAAATAGTAATCCTTCCTAGATCATGTATTCTGTCCACTAGATTCTGTCCCTGAGAATTGGATTCTCAGTTGCTTCATATGCCTATTTAAAATCTGGCTCATCTCTATACATGTCCCTGAGATCATCAAAACCTAGTGTTTTAACTCTGAACTCCTACAACAACAAACATCTCCTTCTCAAAGCATCAACAACTTTGTTAGCAGTTCCATAAATATGCTTAATTACAAAAGTAAAGTTTTGCATGTATTCAACCCATTTAACATGTCTTTGATTCAACTTCTCCTATTGAGTCACAAATTGTAAAGCATGATTGTCACTGTATAAAACAAACTCCTTAGGAATCAAATAGTGTCTCCACTTCTTCAATGCTAGAATAATAGTATAGAAATCCTTGTCATACGTGGAGTATTTCACTTTGGTTTCGTTCAGCTTCTCACTGAAGTATGCTATCGGCCTGTCTTCTTGGCTCAAGACTTCCCCTATTGCAAATCCACTTGCATCACATTTTACTTGAAATGTCTTTTTAAAATCCATCAACATCAAAATTGGTTGTTCCGTGATTTTCCTTTTCAACAAATTGAAGCTTTTCTCTGCCTCTTTTGTCTAGTGAAAAGACTTTTATCTATTCTTCACTGTGTCCATCATCGATGCACTAATTCCACTGAAATTTCTGATGAACTTCTTGTAGAAACTATCCAATCCGTGAAAACTTCGAACTTCAAAGATACTCTTTCGTGATGGCCAATTCTTAATCACCTCCACTTTATCTAGATCCATACTCAACTTATCTGCAGAAATAACAAACCCCAAATAAATGAGATCTGTCTTCATGAATAAGGATTTTTTCATATTTATCAGTAGCTTCTCTTGCTGTAGCCTTTTCATCACTGTAGCCAAATGTTTCAGATGCTCTGCCTCTGTTTTACTGAAAATTAGTATGTCATCAAGATACACAATGACAAATTTTCTGATGAACTCCTTTAGGACTTCATTCATCAACCTCATGAAAGTTCTCAGCGTGCTTGTTAAGCCAAATGGCATGAAAAGCCATTCATACAACCCTTCATTAGTCTTGAAGGCTATCTTCCATTCATCACCTTCTCTCATACGAATATGGTGATATCCACTTTTCAAATCAATCTTCGAATTTTTTTTATCTCCACTCAAGCAATCCATCAAATCATCCATCCTTGGAAATGGAAATCTATACCTGATGGTTATCTTGTTGATTTTTCTTGAGTCAGTACACATCCTCCAGCCTCCATCTTTCTTCGGACTGAGCATTGTCAGAACAACACATGGACTCAATATTTCTCTAACCAACCCTTTGTCCATTAAATCCTAGACCTGTCTTTGGACTTCTTCATTCTCCTGTGGCGTCAATATGTACGCTGCTTTGTTTGGTAAACTAGCTACAGGTATGAGATCAATGTGATGACTTACACTTTTGATCGGTGGTAACGATTGAGGTAGTTCGTCCACTACTATGTCAGCAAACTCTTCCAATAGTTTCTGAACCTCTTCCGGTAAATCATCTACCCTTGTACTGATTAAAACAATCTTAGGCTTCCTGACCATAATGAATTGTGGTTCCTCCTTGTTCTTAACCTCTGTAAGAAGTTCCTTCCCACTCATGAGAAGTACAATGTTTCTTACTTCAAGTTTTACTTCCTTGTCTTTGATTGGAAGCAACATGTGAGTTATCCCATTCTTCTCTAGGGTGTATGTGTTCTTCCTCCCATCATGAATCACATTTCTGTCATATTTCCACGATCTACCCAACAATAGATGAAAAAAATCCATGGGAATAACATCACAGAGTATTTCATCTCTATATCCACCTATTTTAAACTCAACTAAACATTGTTTAGTGACATTTACCTGATGTCCTTTTTGTAGCCATGAAACTTTGTATGGACTTGGATGTTCAATAGTCTCCAGCTCCAACTTTTCTACCATCTCTGTAGAAATGAGATTATTTGTGCTACAACTGTCCACGATGACTTTGCATGCCCAGTCTTTGGTCTTGCAAGCGGTCCGAAAAAGTTTGTTCCTTTGGACCGAACTCTCCACCTCCTTCTCTGGTGTTAAGAGAAATTTTCGCATCATCAATGATCATCTGCCTTCAGCATCCTCTGCCTCAACATTTTGCCTCTGTGCTTTGGCAATGTGAGTCTCACCTCCTTCTTTCTTCTTATCTGAACATTCATAAGACTTGTGTCCTACCTTTCCACATGTGAATCATTTCACCACTCCACCTCTTCCTCTTTCTCTACCTCTAGTATGAGGAAAAATGTTTCCATCAACATACTGACCTCTCTGTTCGGTATGCTGCCCTCTCTGTGAGCTTCCACCTCTCTTAGTTTGAGTTTGAGGTTTCTTCCACTCTTCCTTGGGTTTCTGATTTCTATCTTGGGAAATTGTCTTACCTCTAGGTTGACTTCTGCCTCGACCTCTTTGAACCTGCTTTCGTCTCAGCGTCTCTTTAGCATTTAGAGCCATCTGATAAGCATCTTCCACTGTTCGGATGGTCATCATGCTCATCTCATATTGAATGTCATATCTCAGACCATTCATGTACCTAGCAAATTTTTCATCATCAATTTCATGATGACCTGACCTGATGTTCATCCTGTAGAATTATTCAGTGTACTCCTTCACTGACATCAACTTCTGTCTCAAATTTTTCATTCTCCGAAACAAAGTAATTTGGTAGTCCCTAAGAATGAATTTTGCCTTCATATTCACAATCATCCTATCCCAACTCTTAATTTCTTGCTTGCCTTTACAGCGTCTGTCATCTTGTAGTTCATCCCACCATAATGTTGCATGTCTGTTGTTGGGTATTCTACCCTACGGACTAATAAGCTAGGGCTCTAAACTTATACGCAGAAAATGACCCTTAAGATTTAACTTTTAACCTTCTACCCAAAATCTCAACCCCTTTTCGAGCAAACAATGGAAGAATCAACTCA
>ML784995.1:971342-989785 GCA_009831015.1 Picea engelmannii
AACTTTTAACCTTCTACCCAAAATCTCAACCCCTTTTCGAGCAAACAATGGAAGAATCAACTCACCTTTTTAACGATGTTTGAAGTAGATCCTCCGTTGAGCCTTCTATTTCCTTGCTGCTGCTGCCCCTTCTACAAAGCTTCAATGAGTTCTGAGACTGGCCACCGTTCCTCGATCCTGATCCTGGGCTCTTCCTCTTCTTTTGTCCTCCAACTGCTGCAACATGAAGTGTGGACAATAATAGGCTTGGCTATTTTGGCAGAGTTTCTTTGTTATCCTTTTTCCCTCTTTTGACTAGTACCCCTACCTCTCCTTTTATAGGCTAGGAAGAGCTAGGGTTTTAGTCGAACTCTCGGCCATGCATGGCGGAGAGTTTCAGTTAACTGACAAAAAGCCCCGAGTCTCGGCGGAAACTTCCCTGATTTTTTGCATTGTTAGGTACTTGCGGGCTGTTTTAGGCTAGCCCGCGGATACCCGCGTGCAGTAAGAGGACAGCAAGCGGATGCCCGTGCCCAGTGAGAAGTTAGGGCGCGGGTTGCTTGTTTTGAGTGGTTTTTTGAGGAGTTACTCAGCATGGCTTTGGCTAGGAAGAGGCATGAGTTGGCCTGATGCCAGGTAAACCTGTATGGTGCATTTTAAGGTTATAACAATGTCCTTTCAATCTTGTGACATCATGTTTGACTTTATTTTCTTCCTCGACATATTCATAGTCAAAATATGTGTCCAGAGCTCTAATCTAGTATAGAAGCTCTTCATCATCCATGTTTCCCTCATATACTGGAATGTCCATTTTCACCCTAGCACCCATCCTTACAATAACCCTAATCAGGCGTTCATTTGTTGCATCTTCTGCTGTAACTTCTCCTCCTTCATGTCTAGCTTCATCTTCACTTTTAGATTCACTGGCATCTCCAACATCGGTTGTGCGCCTCTATGTTGTTTCCATGTCCACGGGTCTGGTGCGTAGGTCACGCATCTCTCTTTCCATGGCTGGATCAGGCATCCGTCTTCCCCTTCTTCTTGGAATTTCCCTCTCCTCTGGTGGATCGGGTGTTTTCCTGTCTCTTCTTCTCGATGGCATGGCTGAGATTCTTTCTTTTCCCTGCTAGAGAAAGAAAATAAATCTTTTTGTGCTCTGATACCACTTGATGCAGGATATCGGCCCTCGGGTCGAGATCTGCTCACAGGATCATTCTTTATCTCCCTCGAGCCGAATCGGCTCTTTATATTCCCTACTGGAATCACAAATTATCGATCCACAGGTCCTTTTTGGTAGCTTCCCTGTGCGAACAGCACTAGGTGCAAGCTCCACTTCTCCGTGTGACCACAGAGCTATGACCAAGGCCCAATTCCAAAGGCGCTTGCCGCAACTCGCAACTCATGAGTTCGTGAGTCGAGGCTCCTGACTCTTCTTTTCCAATCTCGCGATACCCGAGATCACGAAATGGTTTATAGGTCCTTCTCTTGTCAATGCCCTCCATGCGTGACCACTGACTATGCTTAACGCTAGCTCCTCTCACTACTCACCACTTCACAAGTTGTGGTGTCCAACCTTGGTACCTTCCTTTACAAAACCCCGAGAAGCGATGTTGACTTTTCTCCTCGCGTTCTCGCTACTCGCGACTTCGCGAATCGAAGGGTTGAACTCTCATTCCCTTATCTCACGAATCCCTGAGATGCGAGAGGTCAACGGGTGTTGACTCCTTTCACTAAGTGACACGTGTCTGCCTATCTATCACACGGCCCCACCTTGCGGTTCTACCACATGTCCCTTGTGCTCAGCTTCAACACTTCACGACTTCACTTCCCAAAGCGCTACCTCCTTTGTATCCTGACACCCGAACTGCCGAGATCCCAAACTCCTCGCTACTCCTTATCGCAAATCGCGACTTCAAGACTTTTGGGACAAAAGTCTTGACTACCTATCTGCCGATATGCCGAAATGCCAAAATTCCGACACGTCATCAACGCGAGTCCCACAATGGAACTTCCCGCCTTTTTGGATTTTCGGACTTCATGAATCCTGATGCTAAGATTTCGGCTTTTCAACCCATGAAACCTCCGAATGCGCGATAGGCGTGATGAGACTCTGATCCAATGGTCCTCTCTTGACCTGGATCCTACGGCTGTCCTAGCTCCTCGCGATTTCGCCACTCATGACTTGGAGCACCCAATATTTGGGCTCTCACCTTGCAAACCTCTGAGTTCGCGAGATCCCTTGATCTTCTGCCACCTGTCCTCCTTCGATGGACGACTACGATTCTCTCGCAACTTCGCTGCTCCCAAATCTTGATGCAAAGGTTTTAAACTTTCAACTCGCGAATCCACAAAATGAGATTATGCGAGTTAATCCAACGGCTCTTGTTGGCTCAGATCCTATGGACCCGATTTCTTCTGAGCTTGCACTTAGAAAAACACTCGTCGTAACTCTCCTTTCTCTTCTGCAAGATCTGATGGCTCTTGAGACTTCGCGAATTCTCCATGGAGAATTTCCGACCATCCAATTCCTCCTTGACGATTTCTGTGAAATGAACAAAGTGTTCTTTCATGAAACTTATCCACCTGCAAAACTACATCGCTGTGCCTTCTTACAACACTTCAAGGCACTATCCCTCTTGAGCTTCGCTTCGACAACTTTGAAGACTCTATCCCTCCTGAGATTTCTCCACAACTCGAGTCTTCAATAAGACTCTTGCATGCACTCCTTGAGGAAATTCTCCAAATACTTCCAAGTATTTGAACCTTTTTGACTCTGTGCACTCCCTGCGACAGTAGTCCTTCAACAATTTCTCTCTGGTTATAACTCTAAAACTTCACTCGGCCTGTGCACTCCTTGCATGGCTCCTGTGCTTATGCTTAACTTTCACTTCTACGAGAATGATAACAATGTTATCCCTCCTGAGATTTCAGAGACGAACTCTAACTTTTGTCAACGCACACCTTGCGGACAATTTCATTGTAATCCTTGCAGAAAAACTCTTGCTCAGACTGAGAAACAATTGAAACTCATTCTTTACTCTCTTAGACTTTGAATGCTTAACAAGAAATCATACATACATGGCATAAAAACAAATGTATATCAGAAAGAGTAAAACAATCATGAGCATAGCATTCAATCATGCATACACATAAAGTATTTGAACACCATGAGTCTGGATCAAAGCTTCATATATTAATCTCAGAACTTCTGTACATGGGTTCTTCTCCACAGCTTTCTGCTTCTTCTTCTCTATGCTCTATTGATCATGCTAATGTTACAATGATATTAGTGAGGGTGTCGATATCCGTTTTCCCTCCCTATGCTTGTTATTTTAGTTTGTATTAGTTTAATTCTTGCTTATAGTTTTTTTTTTCTTTCTCTAACTCTTTCCTCTATAGATGTCATGCTCAACAAGACCCAACTGGGCATGAAAGCACCTCTTATTTTCTCACCAAGGTGATGAAAAGGGTGCAACAGATTGGCGACTCTACTGGGGAAAGGTATCAAATTCCTACCTCATTTGGGTTTATTTTACTCTTCTTTTAGTTTGATTAACTTGCAGGTGCACAAACCGGACTAGGCTGACCTGCCAACCATCCAATTCAGAGGAGAATTGAGAGAAATCCATCCGAATTTTTCTTTCTCGGCCATTTGTCACAGGTGCGCGGGTATTCTACCCCATAGACGTGCATCGGGCGTGCATGCGCTTAACTAACATCCATTCTCTATGTGCATGCTCTTTTGGAACTATCTCTGTTCGCGCGCCTGCGCTCTGTGCACCTCTGTCTGCACTAGGGGCCGTGCATTTAAGAAAAATTTCACATTGTAAGTTGTTGGGATGTGGGGAAGGCCATTTTACTTCTTAAAAATGATGTTAAGCATGCTCTAAACACTGCACTACACTTAGTCCCCTCATCATATAAAGGGGTTAGTCAAGCACACATAGGCACTTAGGAGGATAAAAATCAATTTTTCTTATTTTCTTTTTGCCACATGGATGGCTTGTTTTGATTTCAATCTAAGGTAAAAATCATTTTTAATCACATCCAAACTTACATTGGGACTAGAAGTCAAATTACAATAGCTTAGTATGCTCTTCTCTCGCGCAGTCAAGCGACCTTGAGAATCAGAAAAAGATTGTAAAACAATTTCATCTCCCTCAACAAAGTTTAAAACCTTTAGGAGAGGACAACGACCCTTCTTGGGACCCCTCTTAGTTTTATTTTTCAAACATATCTTAATATTGTAACTGGCCCATACATGCCCACATGCTACAAAGATAGGATAGTGTTCGAAATTGTTTCTTTCTTAGATCAAAACACTAAGAGAGTTTAAAGGTTTGTAACGGGCCCATACATGCCCACATGTTCAATCTAGGATAGTTTCATGCTTTTTCTAGATTACCTCACAATAGGGAGTTAAAGGATAGTAACGGACCCACATGTCCACATGCTAGCTTCCTAGGGATTTTGAATTACGCAAGGTTGTACCAAAGACATTTAGCTAATTAGGTAATCAAACTCTTGTAAGGACCAAGCGAAGTCCACATGCAGCATGGTGACATCTAATTCACTAAAAAACTTTGCACACTTTCACTCACACACAAAATTCACTTAGCACTCACATAGCTTCTTCTCAAAACCTGGAGGTCTAAGTAAGTTTCCTCCAAAAAGGGATTCTGAAAATACCCCATCTTTCCTGGATAGGACTATCCACCCCCATTTTTAATCAATGAGGTTGGTTTGCACCCCCAACCTCACAAAACAACTTCATCTAAAAACTTTCTAAAAACTCACTAAGTTTTCCTCCACAGGAGGTGCCAAAACAAATTTTTAGTCTAGGTAGGATTTTAGGGATAGGCATCCAAATAACTCCCCGTTATCTGGTTCTCACATTGTCAAAACATAGAGGTTGTCAAATAGGGAACTTAAAATCCTCCAAGTCAAGTGTTCCAATCACCATAAGGTAGGGAGATACCCGTGAAGGGTTGAAGGCCGAGGTCTGGTTGTTCTGTGCATCCCCCCTTGAGGCACCCACCTCTTGGACGGGATCCAACCCATGACCCATTTCTTAGGCCGAAAATCTAAATGTCGCACTTTGATCGAGGTACCTAGTGGCCAACTTTAGGACATCTACCCAGGTGGCAATTGTGGGTTGCAATTGCACCTTGATTGGCTTTTGTGTGGCTATTGGGAAGTATCGCCAGCTCTTTCGGGATATGCCCCCTTTACCTCTCATTATAACCAATTATTTCATCCTTCACTAGTTTCTCTTTTGGTGACTTCAGACCCCATTGTTGAGTACTATTGGAAGGTCTAGTGCTATTTGAGAGGAAGGAAGTTATGTCTTCTAGGAAACGAGCATTTGCTTTCTTTTTATTCTCCCACGTGGACAAAACCCACTTGCCCACATATATGCTTCTTTCTCATGTTATGTATGATGCACATCTGATTACAGTTTGATTTGGATATATATATTGTGTAAACATTCAACGCAAAGACTCTGGTTTCTATATTTCTCTCACCACTTTTTGCACACGTTCACACAGCTAGTCTGACATCATAGGGGAGCCACAGAACCCTCGTCGTTCATGATGCTTGCTCAACCTCCCTCCTATATTAGGGGGGGTATCTGGTCATGCCCTCTCATCGACACCTCCCTCACACACTCCTGTGAGTGCTACTATCTTCGGATAAGATTTTCTTGGTTCTACATTACTTGGGTCAACTTCCCAAAGTCATCCGTTCACTCGCTCTCCTTTGCATGGAAGCGAGGGACCCACTTCCTCTCAAGGAGGGAGCACCAACCCACCTAGTCCCCATCAAGGGTCAGGTTCACAACACACTATGGCTGGAGCTAACCCTCCCCCCCCACTACAGATGCCATATTTGGCCTCTCTCAACATACCGGATCTCACCAAGCTCACCAATGATCCTATATTGCATGATCCCACATGGCCTGCAATGCCAACAAAACTCCCTTCAGATATACCAAAGTTTGAAGGAAAGGCAGGGGATGACCCTGGCAATCATGTCATGACCTTTCATCTTTGGTGCTCTTCCAATAGCATTATGGATGATTCCATCAGACTGTGATTATTTCAATGCACACTCATTGGCCCATCGACTAAATGGTATGTTGAAGAAAAATCAGGGTCCCATGCAACCTTTGAGTCATTAGCCAAAGCATTCTTGACCTTTTTCCAATTACCCATCCGCCATGACAATGGTCTAGAACTACTGTCTAACTTCAAACAAACCTCATCCACACACATCGCCGACCACATTCACGAGTGGTGTAGGCGACGTAGTTTGTGCAAAGCAGAAACCACCAAGCAACAGTGTCTCGACTGGTTTCTTAGATCACTTGTCTCTCTCCTTGGAAAGGATGTAGCTTCCACCTTCCCTCAATCAGAAGAGGAAGCCATCAGCAAGGCCCAACAGTATGACCTCATCTACGCACAATCAGGGTACTTATACATGGTACTTCCTGATCTTCCAAAACCCGTGCCATTTGCCCAAGACAAACCTAGGATGTCTCACTCAGCAAACGGACTAATCGGTGACACCACACACCATGGTCCACAACCCCAACCACCATCGATGTATGGAACACCTCAATACCCGCCAGCATATGGGGGCACTCCTTATTACCCCCCACCCCCTTATCAACAGCCATATCCTGTTGCTATATCCCCACCCATCAGTGGACCACCACCGACACCTCCCATACATCCACCTATTCCCACAAACAGTGGTACTCCCTCAACATCAGCTTATAACACTAGTGAAAGCGCTACGCCTTCCTATGTACCTTATGGATCAGTACCACCACAAAATCCATCCTTCCCATTTCCTGGTCCTCCACAACCCATGGCTCCCCCACATCGTCATGCGGGGGTAAATTTTGTTCAACCCTCTACTGCTCAACAATACCAAAATTTTGAATAGTTGAACATAGCCAACCCAACTCATCCATCGAACAATGCCAAGAAGAAAGGATGAAACAGGAATAACAACAACCTAGGTCAGGGCGGGAATCAACCCCAACAACACCACCCAACTGGGGGCAACCTGAACCAAGGGAACCCAAACCCCCAAGGGGGAAATAATAACAAACGCCAAGGGTGAAATAATGTTAAAACCAACTTCCCTTGTGCCCTTTGTCGTGAGTTTGGTCATTACACCCATCATTGCCCCCAGATAGCTGATTTCAAACGGTTGAAAGACTCTAGTAGTCTTCCTCATTCTCCTGCACAACCTACCCCTCAGTAGGCACCACAACAATACGTACAACCAACCCCTCCCTCCGTGCTGCAAAATCTTATTCCACATCAAGATGTGATAAACACACAACATCCCCCACCACAGGTAGGACAATACCACAACCCCAAAAATCTAGCAGAGCATACAATTCTCCTCACAAGTGAGGAAGAAATCCTTCTGCAAACCCATAATCGTCAGTATCATACCCCCGCTGAGTCTCCTCCCCTCACTCTAGAGACAAACCCTACACCAACGGGACCCCCATTGGTGATTCCTCGCCCTTCCACCGAACCACCACTATGCATCCCTCGCATCCCCTTGCGCAGGAATGTCCACAACCCACAGGCTAGGGCAGCTCATAACTATAGCTTGGTCGATGACTTAGCGCAATCCTCGGCTGCCATGTCAGTCTTGGAAGTCCTCCAGACTTGTCCTACACAACGGAAATCACTACTTTCCACTTTAGGGGTAGTCGACCCGGCCGATACTCGACTAATTACCTTTGATCTTGACAACGGAGAACCTCGTCTTCCCGCCTTGATCGCTTTTCAAATACTAGTGAAAATACGGAACATCACCGTTCATCGATGTATCATCGATGAAGGTGCATCTACATGCATCATGTCCAAAACTGTATGGCAGAAACTTGGTTCCCCAGAACTCATTCCCTCTGCCATCACATTACGAGCTTATGACGAACAACCATCATCTCTTGAAGGGCTCTTCCAAAATGTCCCCATTGAACTCGGGGGCAAAACTATTCTCATTGACATCGAAGTTATTGACGCTCCTCTTAATTACAATATCTTGTTCGGTCGTAGCTACATGTATGCTATGAAGGCAGTGGCATCCTCCGTCTTTGGGACAATGATGTTCCCCCACAACAGGAAGATTGTGACCATCAACCAAGTCTCACATTATGAGCCTAACCCATCTGCCAATCTCGATAACATTCTTCCTCTCATCCACACAAACCAAGACACATATCCACTCGTCGAGATGGGTCCTGGAATTTTTAAAGATCCATCCTTGTTAGGGACGTACCATGGAGCACCACCACTCCTTCATCCTGCTAATAAAGTATGCGTCATCTCATCTAACGGCACTCACACAGAGGATGCTCGTCCTCCTCAGGAGGCTTCAGTCATTCCTGACGTCCCAATAGTCACAGAACCCCTCCCGTCGGAGCCTCTTGCGCACTCGTCGACCCCAACAGTCCACGAATCCACATCCCCTCAGGGGCATAGTCCCATTTGGGAGACAGTTCCCCCACCTCNCCTTCTTTTACCCTCCACCAGGTATAGAAGCTTTTCAGGTAGCCGTAACGCTCACACTACCCAATATGGTGTTAGAAATCCCAGTGTGGTATTTACACCCACCTGAGATGGTCCCTCGACCATCCCTTCCCCCACACGAAGGCCTACCCATGACGATTCCCGTCCTTACCCCCACTACCCCCATACTCACTAACCCCCCTGCTACAGCTGGGGGCCGGAGAAAGAAGAAGGATCCCACTGCTCTACTTCCTCCACGCATCCCACCACCTTGTGCACTATGTGAGAAAGAGGGCCACCAAACCAAAAACTGTCCATCACTACCTAAATTACGGAATTTGATTCCCCTCAATCCACCTCCCACAACACCCGCCACTACTGCTAGTCCCACCACTAGCACCCCCCCTTCCAGTAGTAAAGGGTTGAGGACCAAATACGATTGTGCTATATGTTCAGAGTATGGCCATTACACCCATCATTGCCCAGCACTACCACGCTTTCGGCAGACATTAGCGGTTGTATGCCAGAACTTCCAGAACAACCCCCGCCCTACTACGTCCTCTTCAACAAATATCATTGACATCCGCTATGTCACCACTTCAATTAGTGAATGCATGAGATGCCCTTGCGCTCTCTGCGATTCATTAACTCATTTTACATACCAGTGTCCTATGATCCTTGAATATAGGCAGCGTCAATTGGCCCTGCTTCACCAACCCTCCAAAGCAATCATTGACATTACCTTGTCACTTGAGGATCTTCATGTCATTTCTCCCGAGCCCGAGGCACTCCCAATGCCTCCATGGTTCTTAGATGACGTCTCTGAGGATTTACCCCACAACCCCCCCAACCCTCCTACTCATTCCCCAATGGAAACTCTCCACCCAACCACCACGGGTACCCCTCAATACTTCAATATATGGTTTATGTCGAGTGAACCCTCACCATCTCCTAGCATTAGTCCCTTTGCTTCTCCATCAGGGGACAACCACATTATCACCGAGATCACTCCTCACGACCCCTTGTATTCCCATCGTTTCCAATGCGACGAGGAAATACTGGAAGAGATAAACCACCTAGACTCTCCATGGGATGCACTACATCACCGTGCACTCTTCTCTCCACAGGACGCCCTCATGCCTCCTAATCATAACCCCATTTACGTGGTCGAAACCAAAGATTTTATCCCGTCAGGGCCTATCGATTGGTTCAACAATCCCATTCCTGCCCCTGATGCTTTTGAAGAAGGTCATATGGCCAACATTTCCCCCACCATCAAAATCGACATTTCCATCAAACATGGCATCGTCGAATAAATAACCATTGGAGTTGCTTGCACTCCTCAGGAAATCGCCTCATATAAAGCCCTCTTCTAGGAATATAGGGATATTTTCGCCTGGTCATACACGGAAATGCCTGGCCTCGATCCCTCTATTGTCGAGCATCACATCGACACCTGGCCTGACATCACACCAGTCCGCCAGAAACAACGACCGCTACACCCATACAAAGTTGCGGCTATCAAGGCTGAAATTGAAAAATTACGCGCTGTTGGGTTTATTTATCCCATCGCTTATACTTCATGGGTTTCCAACCCTGTACCCATCGACAAAAACAGGGCACTATCCTCGTTTTTACAGACTTTCACGATCTCAATAAAACATGTCCCAAAGACAACTTTCCAACACCTTTCATCGATCAAATTATCGATGATTGCGCCAGCCACGAGGCTCTCTCCTTTATGGATGGATTCTCTGGCTATAACCAAATTCAAATCCACCCAGCCAATCAGTATAAAACCGCATTCATTACCCCATGGGGTACTTTTTCATATTGTGTCATTCCTTTCGGCTTAAAAAATGATGGCGCAACCTTCCAGCGGGCAATGACATACATATTCCGTGATCTGGCTAAAATCATCCTCACTTACTTGGACGACCTCATAGCTCGATCCAAGAAACGAACCCAACATCTCGATGATTTACGAATCATCTTTCAACGGTGTCGTCAGTACAACATCTGCTTGAATCCTCTCAAGTGTGTGTTATGCGTCATAGCAGGGCGCCTCCTTGGTTTTATTGTTTCCCAAAGCGGTGTTACCGTAGACCACCTCAAAGTTCAAGCTATCACCGAAATTCCACCTCCTCAGAATTTACGACAACTTCAGAGTCTACAGGGCAAAGCTAACTTTCTTAGATGCTTTGTCCCCAATTACACCATACGTGCACACAGTTTCCTCCGCTTACTACGTCACAACATGCCTTTCCACTGGGACGACCATGCCCAACAGTCATTTGACGATCTTTAAGCAGCGCTTTCAAATGCACCTTTAATTAGTGCACCTGACTATAATCGCGACTACATTCTCTACGTATTAGCATCAGCTGTATCAGTAGCTGGCGTCCTCGTCCAGCTTGGAGATGACAATTGTGAACACGTCATCTATTACGTTAGTAAGAACCTCTTAGGCCCCCCCTTGAAGTATAAACACAAGGAGAAACTTGCTCTTGCAATTGTCCTTTCAGTCCAGAAACTACGCCATTACATTTTGCTTCGCACCACCAAGGTAATCGCAGATTCCAACCCTATGCAGTACTTACTCAGTCGTCGCCAAGTTAATGGAAAATTCGCTTGATGGATCGTTATCCTTCAGGAATACGACCTCGAGTTCTCAACACCCAAGAGTAAGAAGGCCCTCGTTCTCGCCGAACTTGTCACGACCCTCCCCTCTGATCCCACTAGTACCCCCGTCAATACTGACTTTCCAGATGAACATCTCTTTTACATCACTTTGGATGATCCTTGGTATGGCGACCTTCTCGTCTACCTACGAACTCAAAATTTCGGTAACCACCTTTCACGAGATGATCATCGATGTATTCACCATCAGGCCCCCCGCTATCTCCTCATTGGAGACATCCTATACCGGCGGGGCGTCGACACCATTCTTCGTCGATGCCTAACTATTGATGAGGCCAACAGAGTATTAAACAATTGCCACAACGGTGCATGTGGGGGCCATATTTCGGGTATATCCATTGCTCAAAATATTATCTGAGCCGGTTACTTTTGACCTACCTTGTTTCATGATTGCATTCATGCCGTGAAACGATGTGAGCAATGTCAGCTCTATGCCAACAAATCCCGAGCTCCCCCTGCTCTTCTTCACCCTGTCATTACGGCCGACCCTTTTTGTAAAATGGGCATCAACTTTATGACTTGTAATCCTCCCTCCAGTAATGGTCACAAATACATTGTTGTCGTCGTTGATTACTTCACCAAATGGGCCGAAGCTATGCTCACTTTCAACAACTCCGCTGACACTGCAACGCATTTTTTCTTTAACCACGTCATATACCATTTTGGAGTACCACTCCAACTAGTTTCCGACCATGGGAAACACTTTGAGAATGAGATATTCGTTGAACTCTCATCTCAGTTAGGCTTCTCTCACGAGTTTGCCTCACCATATTACCCCCAGTCAAACAGACAAGTCGAGGCAGTTAACAAAGTCCTCAAGACCATGTTACAGTGCACGGTTAATAAACATAAAACCAATTGGCATCATATGTTATTTTCTACGCTATGGGCTTATCGAACGGCGGTAAAAGCCACTTCTGGTTTCACACCATTCCATTTAGTCTATGGGGTCGAGGCAACTCTTCCCATCGAGTGCGAAATTCCCACCTTACACACCGCCATTGAGCTATTACCTGACACTGCTCAAATGGAGCAGTTCTTGCTGAACTTGGAGTCTCTGGATGAATATCTCCGATCTTCATTACAGAACAATGAGGCAGCGAAAAAACGATCCAAGGCTACCTTTGATCGCCATGTCAACCTTCAATCATTCCGCGAAGGCGACCTCATCCTAGCTTATGATATCGCTCATAATACCTTTGGCCATGGAAAATTCGAATCACTCTGGTATGACCCTTACATTATCCAACATTGCCTCTTGGCCGACGCATACATTCTAACCTCCCCCGAAGGCCTCTCTCTCAAGGAACCCGTCAATGGGTTATATCTCAAGAAATTTTATGCTTAAAAGTAGTCATTCTACTTTAGGTTATTTCTTTTTTAGTGTTTTTAATATTTTTTCTCCTCCCCTCTCATATAAACTATCCTTTGTGCTATTGACAGATGCTTCCTCCACCAGCCTACAACATTGGTTACGCCGACGGCGCCAGCCGTTGGACACAAAATCTCGCTTCGGCGGCTTGGGCTCTCTACACCCCTTCACATGAAATGCTACATTCAAGTGGCATATGTTTAGGTCCAGCCACCAACAACCAAGCTGAATACACTGCTGTCATCGACCTCTTGGTCGACGCCCAACATCATCATATTCGCCACCTTAGCGCCTTCCTCGACTCTCAACCAGTCATTCTCCAACTCAACAATGTGTATCGTGTACGCGATCCGTGCCTCTTTCGCAAATACCTGCAGGTTAGGCTGTTATCTCAACATTTTGATTCCATTACATTTACACATATTCCAAGACAATTGAATCAAACAACAGATCAAATAGCTAACATGGTGTTAGATTGGCATATATCACATCAAGCTACACATACATAAACATCTCACAAATCTTGTCACAACATATATATAGAATAGACATCATCAAAATCATCAGCAAAAAAAAAAAAAAACACATGTAGACACCAGATGAATCTCCAAATATGTATACTCATGTATATATAAAATCCCATTAGGCCATCCGAATGTTTACATACAAAAATACATGTATCCGCAGGCCAATACATCACCTTGGTACAAAAAATGGGCTCACTAGCCTATATACAACAAAAACAAAAATATACATCCGGCACCACTCATGGTGCCTCTATCGCACCACCACCTGCCCCTCCCTCAGGCGGTGGCGGCCCACCACCACCTGCCTCTGGCGGTGGTGGTCCACCCATAGGACTCCCCTGCCCCGAAAACAAACATCCACTAGTCATAGTAGCAAGCACCGCTGCTCATCGCACTATGGCCCGCCATGGTGGCGACACCCCCACATACTACCCCAGGAAGCTCTCGTCCTGAATGCACATCCACATGCCCTCAGGCACATCCTGCAACACCGTCTCCAGACGACGGCTTATGTCATCAAAATCCACTCCGGCCACCGCCGGAGGAGCATGTGATGGCCCCGCACCAGGGCCATCGAACCGGTGCCTCCTCGCTACCCTCTTGGGCTCTGCTGGTCGCCCCGCGGCATCCTCTCACTGACGTCTCTCTCCATGCGGTAGTATCTCTGGCTCTCGACGAGCTGACGCTCTCTACATCTCCACCTCGTGCCCGCGAGGTGCCACATCTGCACAGGAAAAAAACAACAACAAAAGATAGTATCAACATCTATATCATATACATATGGACTTCTATCTCAAAACACAATATACATCAACACATGCACACCAATACTAAACATACCTCGATGGTCAAAAACCTCCCCTAGAGGTAGTACCATGTCCGGGTCACCCCAGAAGTCCACCCCAACATAGGGGTACCGAAGTATCACCTGTGACATCTGTCGCCATATCCCTGTTGCCTCTGCTGAAAAGAAGTGGCCACCTTCGCCACCACCGTGACGAAGAAAAACTATCGACCATCGCCTCAATCGTGCCTCTCGCACCCCCGACATCTCCAGTAACACCCTCGGGCGCAACATTGACGCCCTCTCTAAGAACCAGGCCACTAGGATGGACCCAAATGCAAACTCTCCCGCACCTGTGGACCGATAGCGGTCCAACTGTGCTACCATCTGCGCATGCAGCGTCAGCCCCCATGCGAACTTCTCGCCGAACACCACTCTCTCCAGCACCAACAACTTTCCACCACTAATCCACTGGGTCGCAAGTGACCCATATATACGAACAATCATCGCTGCGATACAATGATGTGACAGGGCATCTATAGCACTGGTGCTCACCACAGTCCCAGACATAAAGTCCCGACCTGAGCAGTATCTCTGGCCAATATCAGCCAGCTGAATGGTCCTGGGCAACATCGGCTCTGCCAGTAGGGGCGTTCCCCAAAAGGGGGGCCCAGTCAAGAAATAAACATCCTCCACCGCAGTGAAGGGGATCTGCTCTCCTCGCACGAGGAAGCAGTGCAGCTCCGGACTCCACATCTGGATCAGGAACTGCAATAGATACTCATGTTCTAGTATCAACGGGGACTCAAAGAACTTTAGCAACCCACAGGTTTCCAAAGTCGCATGCACCCCCGGCCCCTCAATGGCCACGACATATCGCAGTTGGGCCCAGTTTCGCTCTCGCCACCGCACTGGCATCGTCACTACTGTCCACCTACAGACATCATAGAGTCTTATATCAGCTCCGGCAACCATCAACAACATCAAAAAGACTCATTTTTACCCTTCAACCTTGCCTCCTAGGTGCGGTTTTTCTCACCCACAGGCGCGCACACATGAGTGTTTGTTCATTACACAGGCGCGCACATCTGCACGCTTGTTCATTACACAGGTGTGCATAAGTGCACGCCTGTTCACTGCACAGGTGCGCATCAGGGTGCACCTGTTTTTCTTTACAGGTGCGCCCCTGTGTGCACCTATTCACCATACAGACGCGCACAAGTGCATGCCTGTCAAACCCACAGGCGTGCACTGGTGCGCACCTGTTCAACTCACAGGCTCACCCTTTGGGCGCACCTTAAATTCTCTCTACCACGCACACATGCGCGTATATTTGGTGTAAAGACGCGCACGTATGCGCACCTATCACCGAATTTCCCACGCATGTGGGGGCCACACCCCCTAAAAACCCCTGTACGGCCCTCCGTACACACCCTGCCCAAAAATTGAAAACCTATTTCAATGTACGATGATCAGACCACTAACCTGATACTCGCAAATCCTCAATTGGATGCCTCATCCTCCCCGAATCTACAAATCTCCTTTGAAAACTACTTGTCCACTCACTATTGCAGCAGGTACAAATGAGGTGGCAATGTGGGCCGTACAGCTATATATAGGCCTTTTTCCAAACTTCCACTCACCATTTCGGGAGCCCAAGGTGTCCATTTTTCAAACCGTCTTCAGCCACGGGATCAACATCCCGCCACCTACATCACAACAGTCCTTGGGTCGCTTTTCATCCTGAGCCCCCGGGGCACCTTTTTTTCATATCATGGTCAGGTACGCACGCGCATAGTCACATTTATCGAATACATGCTCATATCTTTGATTCTCTTCAGATGTTGTTCACTTTGGGTATTTGGTTTTCATGTGTGCAGGTACTTGATCATCATCCATCGACACAACCCCTTCAGGTATATACTCAGCACTAGCATGTAGTATTTCCCATTCTATTGCATTTACATTTCCAGTCACACCCTCTGATATTGGCCTCTAGGATACCCATTCCCGGCTCTGCAGTACCCATGCCTCCATTTTTGCATCTTCGGTACTGTTACCCGGTAGCATTCTTACCCACATGAGTTGTCCCATTCATAACACCTTTTGGCACTTTTGACACTCATGTTGTTCTTCATTACCCTTTAGGGATGGGAGTCCCGATAGTCTTTCATCATGTCGTGAATCAACCACATACTCCTTCTCCTCATTTTGCTAGCTTTCCCACACGGACTCCCAGATTATCTCTTTACAGTTCTATTTTTTTTACCTGCACCTCCGCAGTATCATGAACCCTTCATTTTATCCACAATCAGTTTACCCATCTGCGAACCTACCTTCATTTCACCTACCTCCTACAGAAACTCACCAATGGGGCCCCCACCTTTCATCAGTCTTCCCAGCACATTATGCCCTACGTGGGCCACCCATATCACACTGGGGCACCCATTTCTATGTTTGTACATTTCTCCCCAATTATTCATTATTTATTGTACAAATGTCTTTATTTCCAGTCATTACATTTTCTTTTGTCTTCACCTTTGGCGACTTTCTTCATTCCTTTTTGGCCACACACAACCCATGTCACCCTTGGTTGGGGCATTACTTATCATCTACCCTTGTCGGCATCGTCCATCTCTTTAGAGTACCCCACAGGTCACTTACCTATACCCTTTGAATTTGTTCACTTTGTCCTGCCTCTGGCACAACTTATCACCAGTCTTGTCGTCCCCCTGACACTCGACCTCGTTACCTGGTTGCAACCACTCTTTATCTCATACATCCTCCAACCAAGGGTAGTCTTGAGTCTTCCCACTTCTTGACTTCATCCATGTACCTCTTCCAATTCCTCACCTCATTAGATTCCACGAAGCCCTTTTCTTCTGGGAGTCGCGTTCCCCTTTTTTCGACATCAGCACAATTTTCCAGAAGGGCGACAGAATCTTGATTCTCATTCTCCATTCAAATGAGAGATCTCGGACGACACAGGGTGAAACACCATTTCTCCCTGCTATCGTTGGCCCCCCTAACATTCGACGCCAACACTTTCTGATGTTACGGTGGGTCTTACTTTGTGACTATTGCAGTTAGTTCTTTTATTCGCCGAAGACCTCTGAACTTGGCAAGGCTATCAATGCCCACACCATCGCTGCTGCTTATTACCACGATCAATGCCTACTATTCAGAGCATGTTCATTTGCTACATTGTTTTCTGTCTCTATCACGACCGCCCCCGAGGGCGCTGTAGTTGTCTACACCAATGCTTCCATCATCTTTTTTCAGAGTTACATCACACGAGCATGGGGCATGCCCGCCTCGTTTGTACACAGTTGTATATTTTACGCACCTTATGGAAGGTCAGGTCCTACCGGTTCCTTTCTCCTCTAACGGATTTCTCTGCACGATCCCACTATTCCTCTATCTTACAACAACATTATCAGTAGAAGAAACATTGATGGACTTCGGCTATACGTATGCTCCTAACCTCATCCATCAGGCGGCATCTGTTATCACTGAAATTTCGTCAGCACATGGTTACAAGAACTCAGTATCGTCAAACAGTAATGAAGTCATTCAGGGCTATGAATTAATCTCACAGCATTCAAAAAGGGAAAAAAACTATACAAAGTAGTAAAAAAATTGAAGAGCGCTTTACAAAAGTTGGGCGCGTGTGCACATGCGCGGAATAGAAACCTAGCATGCACGCATACGCGCACGATGCACGGATGTTAGCACAAAAATCTGTGCACCTGCTAAACGGTGCATTTATTAAAGTGGTCGGCCTCCCAACCACTTATGGATCAGCTCCCAAGCCGATTTGACCCTCAAATCTGAGCTGAATCCGAATGGTAGTGATGCAGGAGCATAGGCTCATGAAAATGAAGTCACCCATGACTTCATCAAAGTTGAGTGAATCAAAGGAGACCTAGGGTCTCACACTTGTGTAATTTGTTATTTTGGATAATGGGCAAGGATTCTAGATCCTTTCCACTTGTAAAAGATAAGATAGGGTTTGTTAATGGTTAGTGAGTCACTGATGACTTGTAGGGGTCAGTTGAGTTTATGAAGGACTCTGTTCCTTAATCATAGGATCTAGAAACAGAAATCCATTGTAATTAAATACAATTTTGGTCGATGGTTGAGATAGCTGAACCTAGTTTAATCCAGTTTATCCTAGATGAAGGTTAGCTCATAGAAGCTTATATTAGCTTGAAGTTAGCTCGAGTAAGAAGCTTGAATGTAGATGAAAAGGAGAAGCTCAGAATCTAATTTCTGGAGCATGCACAGAGATACATCTCTGGTTTGTAAAGATCTATGGGAGAATTCAAGTTGTAAAGAAGGTTTTATTGCTCTGTTGAATTCAATTTCAGTATTGCAGTAATTTATATGCGTGAATTCTTTACAAATTGTATCCAACCATGGTTTGAATGAAATCTGAATACATAGGATGATCAATCCATTATCTTTCTAATTGATATGGTATAGGTTTCTGTTATCATTGATTTAATGAATGTGATCCATCAATCTTAGTAGAAAAGCAT
>ML784995.1:996127-1018200 GCA_009831015.1 Picea engelmannii
AACATTTCTCTTAGATATTTTTCTTGAGAAATGAACATCCCTTCAGACCTCTGAGTAATTTGCAGACCAAGAAAAAATGACAGTTCACCTATCCTAGACATTTCAAACTCAGACTCCATGGTAGAAGCAAACCGTTGTACCAATGAATCCTTATTACATCCGAAGATGATGTCATCTACATATACCAACACGATGAGCAAATCATTATCCTCTATTTTGATATATAGATTGTTGTCAATTGTTCCTCTCTTGAACCCTTTGTCTTTGAGATACGTATCCAGTCTGTGATATCATGCACGAGGGGCTTGTTTTAACCCATATAAAGCTTTCTTAATCTTGCATACTAAGTCAGGGTTATCAGACAGTTTGAAACCCTCTGGTTGTTCCATATAGACTTCTTCATTTAAATATCCATTTAGAAAATATGACTTGACATCCATTTCATAGACTTTAAACCTTTTATGACAAGCATAGGCAATAAATATTCTGATAGCTTCTAATCTTGCTACGGGAGAAAATGTTTCATCAAAATCTAGACCTTCTATTTGAGCATATCCTTTACAGACCAATCTTTCTTTGTTCCTGACCACTTGTCCCTGCTCATTCAACTTATTCTTAAAGATCCATTTGGAACCAATGATATTTTTACCTTCAGGTCTATGAACCATCTCCCACGTATTGTTTTTCTCAATCTGATCAAGGTCATCATTCATTGCTTTAACCCAATGGTCATCTTTGCTAGCTTCATTAAAATTATTGGGTTCCATCATGGATATGAAAGCTATATGTGATTGTTCGGTGTTTTTGATTATCTTTCTCCTGGTTTGTACACCTTTGTCTTTTTCACCAATTATCTGACTTGCAGGATGATTCTTTTGAGTGATTCTGGAGGAGGAATATGAAGTTGGCTGCTGATTTGAGTATGTTTGAGTATCTATGTCTTCATCTGATTCAGAGTCTTTGTTTTCTGATTCTTGGACCTATTCATCTTTAGCTTTAGTTGTGTCCTCTATAGAAGACTCATTATTGTACACCTCTCTTGCTAGGATTCCTTCATCAACTTTTACGTCAATGCAGTCAACCATTTTATGCAACCTCTTATTATAGCATCTGTATCCTTTACTGTTTGTAGCATACCCTAAGAAGATACCTTCATCAACCCTGTCATCATATTTGCCAAGGTTCTCATAATTATTCTTTATGTAACATTTACTCCCAAAGACTTCAAAGTGTTTGATTGAATCAGGTCTCCCATACCACAATTCATAAGGTGTCTTGTCACTTTGTGGTATGAGGTGGGCTTTATTAAGAACATGTACTACTGTGTGTATTGCTTCTACCCAGTAGATTTGACCAATGTTCTTCTCATTCATCATTGACCTGGCCATTTGATGCACTATTCTGTTTTGCCTCTCAACTACTCCATTTTGTTGTGGAGTTCTTGGGATTGTGTATTCTCTCTTGATCCCATGATTATCACTTAATTCCTTGAAATTACTTGACATAAATTATCCTCCTCTGTCTGATCTTACTGCCTTTAATCTCTTGCCTGTTTGATTCTCAATTAAATCCTTAAATTTTTTAAACTCCTCAAATGATTCATCTTTTTCCTTGAGAAAGGCAACCCAAGTAATTCTGGAGTAATCATCAATAATCAGAATGAAGTAGTTTTCTTTCCCTATGCCTTCCTTTCTTGATGGTCCACATAAATCCATATAAACTAGTTGGAGTGGTTTTTCTGTTGAAGTAGAGCTCTTGGACTTAAACTGTGTCCTGGTTAGCTTTCCTACTTGGCAGGGTTTACACATAGAATCTTGGGGCTTTGATATTCTCAGAAGAGATTTTACTGCCTCAAGATTTTTGAGCTTGATTAAGTGGTCAAAGTTTAGATGTCCAAGTCTCCTATACCATAATCATCTTTCATCATGTTTTCTTAGATGACACTCTTCTCTATCTTCTTTCAGCACATATACATTATTTTCTATCCTTATGCCTTTGGCCACCACTTGTCTTGAGTTTACAGACTTTATCTTGCAGTCCTTGGACATGAACATCACTTCACATCCTCTGTCACACATTTGACTTACATTGATTAGATTATGTTTCAGCCCATCTACAAGCAGAACATCTTGGGCTTTTCCTTTTCCATTACTTAAACTCACCATCCCTTTACCCTTTATTTTACCTGGAGCATCATTTCCAAAGGTTATGTTTCCTGATTTTCTTTCACTTATAGATAGAAACTTACCTTTGTCTCCCGTCATATGTTTGGAGCATCCACTGTCTATATACCAAGGGTTCGTTTGTCTTTGAGATGACAACACTAATCCACACTTGTCACTTTCTTTCTTCTTCCAAACCTTGACATTTTCAGCAGGGGAATTCAAATATGGTCCATAGTTCCTTAAGCGACAATCAATAGATTTATGTCCATAGTTATGACAGATGTAACATTCTAGTTCGTTGAATAAAGGATCATGATGATTGTTATGCTTAACCTGTGTCCTTTTCCCATCCATCAAGTAATTTGTAGTTTGTGGTGGTTTGTTACTTGGTTGTCTCATTCTTTGTTGTGGCAGATATCTATACCTTGAATGTTTTGATTGCTCATAATTTAATTTTAAAGAACAGTTTACAACTTTATGACCAAATTTAGAACAAACGAAACAATATCCATAGAAAAAACGTTGGTACCTGGAAAAAGTCTATCTTCTTTGAGGAGGTCGATTTCTTTCATGCCAATAATTTATCTGATCTACAGATTCAGTTCTGGTACTTTTTCTTTCATTCCTTCTTGGTGACTTATTTTCTTTCTTTGTTTCTGCAGAGTGACCGTTGTCAATGTTTGAGGATTTGACAAAATTGATAGGTTCTTGGTTTCTTGGCTGACCACTACTTGATCCCTCTTCATAACCCAAACCCGTTTTCAGCTTTGGATTCCTTTGTTGATTCAGAATGGTGGCTAATCCTTCTGAGGCTTTGATACTTGACAGATTCTGATGATACAAGGCTTGAAACCTCTCCAACGCTTTCCTAGTTTTCACTACTTCTTCTTCCAGAGCTTTACATCTTGCCTTCTTTTCTGATAACTGTTGTTTCAGAATGTCCTCGATTTTATTTGCCTCTTCTAATTCCACTTTTAGCAGGGCAAAGTCTTCATCGGGCTGTTTATTGTCTTTCTCGAACTGTATCAACAATTGTTTTTGCTTTCTGTTCTTAATTCTGAGTCTGACAATCTCTTCCAATGCACTAATCAGTTCTCCTTCCATATCAACCACAACTTCTTCTTCATTAGCTTCACTTCCTGTGCTTTTATTATCATAGTCCTCTTTGTCCATAAGTATGAAGTAATTTAGTTTATCTTCAATAGAGGATTCATTGTCTTTATCATCTAAAGGATCATCATCATTGTTTACACAAAGACTTTTCTTCTTAAAATTATTCGCTTTAAAGAAATTTTTGTGTTTGTGCTTCTCCTCATCATCACATGTCTGATCATTTCTTTTGTGAGGACATTTATTTGAAAAATGACCTATCTTACCACAGTTGAAACATTTGAAAGGCAATTTACCTTTGTATTTGCATGATCCCTTCTTCAGTCTCTTCACAATTTTTTCTTCAATTTCATCAGGCTCAGAATCCTCATTCTTGTCTGCCTTAAATGATGCTTCTTTGGAGGTGGGTTTATCTTTAACTATTCTCATTTCATATGCAGTCAATGTTCCTAGAAGTTGATCAAACTCCAAGGTTTTTAGATCATTAAGTTCTTCTATAGCAGAGACCTTCGGGTTGAACCTATCTGATAGAGATCTCAAAATTTTCTAAACTAAAGAAGGTTTCTCAATTTTTTCACCAAGTGCTTTCATTGCATTTACCAGTTCTTCAACTCTCATAAAGTATTTTCCAATAGTTTCATATTCTTTCATCTTCAGCTGTTCAAACTATACTGTGTAGGCTTGAAGCTTGGCGTCCTTTACCTTCTCATTACCTTCATAACTACTAATGAGTTTGTCCCACATTTCTTCGGCAGTTCCTAGGTGCATAAATTTTACGAATTCTGCTTCTGCAAGCCCACTCAAGATAGCATTCATAGCCTTAGCGTTCAAGATAAATTCTAGCTTGTCATCCTTATTAGCTAGTACAACTGGCTTTACATAACCAGTATCTACCACATCCCAAACATCTGCACTTAAAGCCATTATGTAGGTTCTCATTCTAACTTTCCAGAAGGCAAAGTTTGTTCCATTGAACAGAGGAGCCTTATTGGTTGAATTTCCTCCATGGCTTGACATGTTTAAGCTCTAGGATCTAACCTTAGATAAAAGGGGTTGGCTCGGATACCAATTGTTGTACAACCGAGAGGGTGGGGTGAATCAGTTGTTACCGAGATTAAACAATTATGCTTATTTTAAACTCTTTGCAGAGCACTGAATCACAATCACAATAATGCAGAGAAGTAAGAAATAGAACATTTGACATCATTCACACATATGAAAAATACAGAGACAAATATTTCCTTAGGAAACCCATAAAGGGTAAAAACCTCTTCTTCTTTATATGATAAGCAATCTTTACATTCTGTACATTATCATACTTATGAGCACCAACTCATAATGAGGCTACAACCTCTGTTTTGCAAGCTACAACTTGCTGAGAGCACCAACTCTCTGTTTTCTCTAGCACCTACTAGAAGAAATAACCAACTCCCTAGTTTCTCTAGCACCCACTAGAAGGAATCACCAACTCCCTGGTTTCTTTAGCACCCACTAGAAGGAAGCACCAACTCCCTGGTTTCTCTAGCACCCACTAGAAGGAAGTAACAACTCCCTAAGTGTTCCAGCACCAACTTCCAGTCACACAGGCACCAACCTATATAACAAAGAATAATAGTTCTCCCTTGCACCACCCTGCCACCCTGGTTTCTCTGGCTACAACCAGATGGAATCTACAACTCCCTGTGTTCAAGCACCCACTTGAACCTTTGAGGCCAACAGTCCTCCCTAGCACCTCCCTACCACCCTGAAATATAAATCTTTGCTACTGAAACTTATTATAGTGATATAATGTTCATCAATGGCTTACCAATCTCATCATTGTTTTGCTACATTGCTCTGCTTTTCTGTATCAGTGTCTCTCTGTCTACATCTTCTTTCACTTTCTGACCTTCTTCTCTTCTCTAAAAGTGCACCTCACCCTTCTTTTACTGTCTCAGCTATGCATCTTTGTTCTTTGCTTATGCTGCGCTTTATTCTCTGTGTCTTATTTTGATTCTCTGAATACACCTCTTCTGTATATTTCAACTCCTGCCCACAACATCCATTTCCCCGTGTGTGATTCCTCTCTACATCATCACTCATCTCTTCTTTGTTTTGCATTCTTATAGTCTGTGTGCACCTTGTGCATACCATATGCGCAATGCTTCTACATGCTCTTCATGTCAAGTGCTCTGCCTGATCATCATTGCAACTCTTTAGCTTCTCTGGCTATTAAACCCATGTGTCCATCATCACTGGGTGTTATGCTGAGATTCCTTAGCCTGTCTACTAGTCGATACTCTTTGTCTTCTTTGTCACAGTCGAGCTCATCCTCTCTGTTGCAGTAACAAGCTTCAACGCTCTTCTATCTGTCTCCCGAACAATCTTCATTCCACTGGCAGATGCCTTGAGACTCTTCATCTTCTCTGGAAATCACCTTGAAGTCTCTTCCAGTCCTTCGGTAGAAATAGTCAATCGTTTCTAGAAGTTACATTGTGAACCTCCAAAAATTGTATCAGCAACTGAATCGCCACTGATCGATTAACTGTGAAGAGAAACAGTAGCCCTTCGATCATATTCCTGAATAACGTGCACCATTGAATTATAAATGATGGGTCTCGTGCTTATTTTTCCATTCCACAATTCGACATTTCGGCATTTCGGCATTCCTGTGGTGAAGAGTTATCTTGACACTTGACTCCTCCAAATCCGGGTATCCGAAACTCCACCTTATGTGCCTGTTTCGGGATTTTTTGCATCTCTCATTTCGGCACTTCGAGACTCCTGTGATGAAGAGTCTCGACTCTTGACTCCTCCAACTCCCAGTATCCAAAACTTCGGTTGATGTGCCTGTTTCGGGATTTTTGGCATTTCTCATTTCAGCACTTCGAGACTCCTGTGATGAAGAGTCTTGACTCTTAACTCCTCCAACTCCCAGTATCCGAAACTCTGGTTGAGGTGCCTATTTCAGGATTTCGGCGTTCCACATTTCGACACTTCGGGACTCCTGTGATGAAGAGTCTCGACTCTTGACTCCTCCAACTCCTGGTATCCAAAACTCCGGTTGATTTGACTGTTTCATGATTTTGGGGTTTCACATTTCGCAAGTTCCTGCCATGAGTTGCTTCCTTGACTCCTCCAACTCCCGGTATCCGAAACTCCAAAATCGATTCTTTGTTTATGATACCTGAAATGGAATTTAGCTTCTGATATTGCCATGCGATCATCATTGTGTTGTTGGTCATGATCTTTTCCATCAATGACAAACACGCATATTCTGCACTCTGTGTGCACCTCTGCACTATCTCTTCTGGTCTTCATGAGCTTTCTCTGTTGCGTCTTCCCAAAATACTTCTGGTGCCCGCTTGGCACATTATACCTGTACTCAAGCCATCATCGCTGCTATACTTTCCTTCAATGACAAGCATATGCTGCCTGTAAAACATGCCAACACACCATACACACATGGTGGAATGCTCAGAGTCCCAGTTTGAAGAAGGAACTTATTGACCACTTGGTCGACCTACTTGGTGATTCCTTCAACAAAATTGGGGTCACCTCATTGGCCGATACATATTTGAAATATGTGAGGGATCAATATAGGTTTCATTTGCAAACAAACCCTAGGTATGAGGATCCTCCGATGATTCAAGAGATTGAGTGGAAGAATCTATTGGAGGATGCAAAGGAGAAGACAATGAAAAAAGAAGGAAAGACGCCACATGGACTAGGAAGGTATATCATTTTTTGAATTTAATATGATGAGTTTTCGTTATTTCTATATAAAAATTGTGATATACAACCTATTGGAAACTTTTTCTAGGCTCCCAAACACATCAAAAGAAACCAAGACAAGACTATAAAAACACATGCAACACAAACTTGGCCAGGGTGGTTATGTGAAATTAAAAGAATGAATTGTAAGTACCAAATAATTAACCATATCATTCCTATCATCATCCAACTTTTATTTAATTGCGTCCAATAAGACAAATCTGAGATCTTGTGTAATGTAGGGGGATCAATTCAAAACTATGACCATAGAAGAAGACCTTCGACTCTGTTTCAAGTGCATCTTTCAAGTCATGGTTGATCACCGACAAAGCATGGGGAAAAACCAATCTATCCCTTTGAACGACATTGTAAGTAAAATCAGTGGAATTTAATTGTTGATTACTTGTAAAATCTATTCACTATTGATTTCACCCATAAATGAATGTGTCTTTCTGTTTTAAGCAAGAGATCAACAACAATAATGAGGCCAACAGTGGAAAATATCCCCATGGAAGTGGAGTGTAGTATGATGATGGTGGTGCGAACCCCAACCATGATGGTGGAGTGTATCTTGATGATGGTGGTGTGCAACCTGACCATGATGGTGGAGTGCAAACCAATGATGGTGGTGTACAACCCAACCATGATAGTATTATGTCTATAAAATCATAAGTGTGGATTAATAAAATTATTAATATTTACTTGCAGACGATGTACCTATAATTTTTTTTGTTTCAATGGTAGAGCATGTAGATGAGAATTCTTGGTGAGAGAAGGAACACATGGCAGCTGAACCAATGGTCTTGACTACTCAACCCGGTACAAAATATTTTAATGATATTTGTATTAATGAACTACTTCTATGAATAATAACTAACCCTATCAATTTAACCCTTTTTTATTGTAGTCAAGGTCCCTCAACAATGACCTACACACTAGGGAGAGTACCCAAATATATGTACAATACGTCAGAGCATGTATATTGAATCAACACCAAGAGAGAGTCGAAGAACTGAAGCGGATCTAGACATGGATGAGCCAATCAACAAATTTCTCAAAACAAAAAAACAAAAAAAGAAGTGATTGCATATATTATGATCAGAAACATGTATAATGGAAACATACTTTGATGATAAAATTTATTAATATATACTATTTGTTTCTACCTTGTTATCCATGTATGTTATATGTTTTGTATGTACAAAACCACATAGTTGCACACACATTCTTTATTTCATTTACCTTTAAATTTTCTTTTGCTACTTTCTAGGCATGAATCGTACTATGCCACTTTCAATTATTTTCCAGTAGATAGATTGGGCATGGGGAATTGAGAGTGATGCGGGTGGGGGTGGGAAATGAGATTCCACCTTCACATGCTTGGCCTTGTTCAATAGAGAATAAATATTTCTCGAAACCAAGAGAAACTCATTTAGGAATTCCAATTTAGTCTTTCAAGAGTTGTGTACATGTCGATATGTCTTTTTATTTATTTAATTATTATTCAATCATGTAACCTTTTATTGTCTGATGATTTCTATAGGTCTTTGTAATGGAAATTCAACTAACAACTAGCCTATGTGTGATGTGGTTGTACACACAATCCGTTTTAGGATATGTGGTAAAGTGGATATTACCACTAAACTTCTTGAATAAATATGGATTGAAGTAGCTAATAAGTTTTGGAAGCAAAAATTGGACTACAAAGATGTCACTTTTAGACACATTTCATGTTTAGCTCATGGGAACTTGATAATTTTTTTCCCGCGTGCCATTGGATAGAGTTGTAGATGATAAAACTTTTCCCAGAGGACTATGGGTAGATTTGTAGATGATACAACTTTTCCCACAAGCCTAAGGGAACATTTTCCATGCTAAAACTCTGCCCACATGCCCATGGGAAGAGTTTCCATGTAGCAACACTTTCCACAGGCATGTGGGCATATTTGTAGCACAACAACTTTACCAACATTCCTGTGGGAAGAATTTTCATACTATATGCAAATTTATGAGAATTATTTCAATGATTTATGTGATGTATTTGTGTTTAGTAGAAACATCCATCAATGCTACTCAAAAGATCTCATTACAAAAACTTGTAAGTAGCATTTTGGAAAGACTACACAAAGTATTGTGTGAAAACTTGTAAATATCATTTGGTTATTTGTAATAACTTTGTTGAAGGATATAGTTAGGGAAAGGGCATTGAGTTATATTTTCTATGGATATGTGGGGTGTTCACTTCAGACTAAAAGGATATCCAAATTTTATTACCTTGTATCTTTATTTGTTGTTTCGATCTAATTTCTTATGTCTTATTTACTAATAAAATTCACACTATCACAATGGGTTGCAATGGAATCTCATTACATGCATAAGGGTCATGAACTAGTTGACACTTATTGCAACTCTTTTCATATTCCATGGCATCTTAACATAGTGTCGACTAGCACAGTCTAGCATAGAGAAACTTCAAATGGAAATCCCCCCCACTCTCTTTGTCATGTGCCTCCAAAAGGACGACTTATACTTTATGATCTAGAATGCATTAGTCTAAAATATTATCTATGGAAAGATTATATAGGTTTCCAAGGTGAAATTGTATTTTGCATAGTAGATAACCAATATATTCATTGTTTATGGTCATACATATTTGGTATTGAACCCAACTTGAGGAACATTGTAATTTATGTGAAATAACCTTGAACTTATTCCACCAAAAATAGATCTAGATGTGGGAATTTATCCAAGGTATCCATAGTTTCCACATCTCTACCCACATGCCCATGGGAATAGTTTCCACATATCTTCCCACAATATTGTGGTTAGAGTTGTAACATATACAACTTTTCCCACGGGTCTACGAGAAAAGTTTCCACATCTCTACCCACAGGCCTGTGGGCAGAGTTTATACATCTCTTCCCATAGGAATGTGGGTAGATTTGTAGCCTCTACAACTCTGCCTACCAACCTATTGGTAGAGTTTCCACATCGCTTCCCACAGACATGTGGGCAGATTTGTAACATGGAAACTCTTCCCACATTCTTGTGGGAAGAGTTGTCACATCTCTACCCATAGGCATGTGTGTAGAGTTGTAGCATCTACAACTCATCCCATATGCATGTGGGAAGAGTTTCCATGTAGCGAACTTAGATAACTAAATTTGGAGATATATAGAAGCATGGGTGTGCATTTCCATTAGATCGCTTTCTATTGTTTTGGTCTCTTAATTTACAAGATAGATTCTGCCTCGTTTACACAACAACCACTTTTATGTTTTCAAATGAAAATATAAATATGTATATAGGTGTAAAATTATCGAAGACACCCTAAAAAACTTGAATCAGTCAAATTGCAGGCATGTAAAGTCTTGTGTGTGCATTTTAGTGAATCTTGGTGTGCATTTTTGCACAAATGCATAACTTAGAGTTAAAAAAAACAAGTATTTTTCTCAATAGGTATTCCATTTTAGTCTTTCTAGAGTCTCGTACATGTTGATATGTATATTTATTTAACTATTATTCTTTTATATAACCTTGTATTCTCTGATGATTTATGCACGTCTTCACAATGGAAATGAAACTAATAACTAGCCTATTCTTGATATGGTTGTACAAGCTTATGCCTCATTGAGCTCATGGACGTAGGTAGTTAGTACTCATTTTTCCATTTTAGTTAGTGTCTCTACACAGTTGCCAACGATTCATATAGATTTCAACCATTTACCAAATTATGGGCATAAATCACCCTAGTATACAATCTTTAGGTTTTACAACAAAGCCACAATCCTGTAACTTGTAACTTGTAAATTACCAAAACCATACATGGGTGTGCATTTCCATTAGGTCACTTTCTACTATTTTGGTCTCTCACTTTACAAGGTAGACTTTTCCTCTTTTACATAGAAATCACTTTTATGTTTGAAAATGAAAATCTAAATGTGTAGACATGTGTAAAATTATCTAAGAAACCCCCATAAACTTGAATCATCAAATTGCAGGTGTGTAAATATCTAGGTGTGCATTTTAGTGAAGCCCGACGTGCATTTCTACAAAAAATGCAAAAATTACATTTTAAAAGAAAAACAAGTTTTTTGCTCAATCAATTAGTCCATTTTATTCTTTCTAGAGTCTCGTACATGTTGATATGTCTATTTATTTATTTAATTATTATCCAGTCATATAGCCTTGTATTCTATGATGATTTCTTCAGGTCTTCGTAATGGAAATGTAACTAATAACTATCCTATGTGTGATGTGGTTGTACAAGCTCCTCCTCATTGAGCTCATGGACGCAGGTAGTTAGTACTCATTTTTCCATTTTAGTTAGTGTCTCTGCATAGTTTCCAAAGATTCATTTACATTTCATCCCTTTACCAAATTTTGGGCACAAATCACCATAGTATATAGTCTTTAGGGTTTACAACAAAGCCATAGTCTTGTAACTTGTAACTTGTAAATTACCAAAACCATACATGGGCATGCATTTCCATTAGGTCACTTTCTACTGTTTTGGTCTTTCAATTTGCAAGGTAGACTTTACCTCTTTTACACAACAACGACTTTTATGTTTGAAAATGAAAATATAAATATGAAGACATGTGTAAAATTATCTAAGACACCCTCAAAAACTTGAATCATTCAAATCAAAGGCGTGTAAAGACCTCGACGTGCATTTTAGTGAAGCATGGCATGCATTTATGCACAAATGTAAAAATTACGGTTTAAAATAAATACAAGTATTTTTCTCAATCAAGTATTCCATTTTAGTCTTTCGAGAGTCTCGTACATGTTGATATGTTTGTTTATTTATTTAATTATTATTCAGCCATATAACCTTGTATTCTCTGATGATATCTGCAGGTATTTGCAATGGAAATGAAACTAACAACTAGCCTATGTGTGATGTGGTTTTACAATAACCCACCTCATTGAGGTCATGTACGTAGGTATTTAGTACTCATTTTTTCATTTTAGTTAGTGTGTGTGCACAATTTCCAACCATTCATATATATTTCAACACTTTACTAAATTTTGGGCACAAATCACCCTAGTATGCATTCTTTAGGGTTTACAACAAATCCACAGTCATGTAACTCGTAACTTGTAAATTAACAAAACCATACATGATTTTTTCTTCCTAGGGTGTGCATTTCTCATCATGCCTCGTTTTCTTGCATTTTTATGCATTTTCCCTTTATGCATTTTTTTGCATTTATAAGGAAAATTTTATCCTTTATGTACAACATGGGGTTTTTGGTTTCACAATGAAAGAATGAAGTATGAATAGATGTAAAATTTTAATATCCAAACTATGCAATTTGAACCACTCAATTTCGAGGTCATATGAGTCTTAGGCGTGCATTTTACAGTAAGACGGTTTTACCCTCCATTTTACAAAAACTCTGGAATCTTGGTTCAAGGTAGAAGTTATTAGTCATTTTAAAATGAACTTCGTATGATATATGTATATTTAGAATTTTATTAAATTCACACAAAAATTTAGATAACTAAATATATGGAGCTATATAGAATCACGGGAATACATTTCCATTAGGTCATTTTCTACTATTTTGGTCTCTCAATTTAAAAGGTAGAATTTTCTCCTATTACACATCAACCACTTTTATGTTTGCAAATGAAAATCTAAATATGTAGATAGGTGTAAAATTATCTAAGACAACCTTAGAAACTTTAACCATTCAAATTGTAGGGGTGTTAAGACCTGGGTATGCATTTTAGTGAAGCTTGGTATGCATTTCTGCACAAGGGCATAAATCACAATTTAAAATAAAAAATGTATTTCTTAAGTGTGACTGTGAATTTTTAGTTGTGGAGGATCTAACAAGAAGTAATTAGGGTTTTATGTAACAATAAAAACCCTAATCCTAATTGTATATATCATCATATATTGATAACATTGTCATCTACATATGGCTCAACCTGCTCCCTATGTCCAATGTAATTTTTTTTTACTTTATTATATGGATGTTGGACCTTTGACGCTAGTCCATTACATTATCGATAGGAATTGGAGCTCTCATGCATTTCCACTTTGATAGACATTGTCGACCATGGTGTTGTGCATCTAACGAATTTGTTGTTCCATATCATTAGATCTCCAATGGACTGCATGCTATAGAGCATCACCACACCGACATAGGCCGTCGACCATACGGTCACAATTTCGATAATGTATGCATTGAATTTTTGATGATACTTACACATCCCTATATCATAGTAATGACCGTCGTTGTTGGTAAAACGATGGCGGGTTTTATGGTGAGGGTTCCTTGGAAAATGTCACGTGGCAGACCAGTGCGTTGCAATACCAATAGTTATATGATGGTTGAAATTACGATGATTATGTGTGACAAACTTATATTTCGTAAAATATCTCCACAAATGCCATGTGGAAGTTTTTTTATGTTGCATATCTGACCTACTATTAGTGTCGTCGAGAGTGCAATGAAAGGGGTTTGATTAATAGCTATAAATTGGGTTTGTCAGAAGCCAGATGAGAGTCCATCAAATGGTGTGATATTCTAGATATAAAAAGTATGCAAAATAGAAATAAAATGCTAGAAATGGTAGATAAACAACAATATAACCAGAACAACACCACAATAACACTGAAATGATATCAAAATAACACCAGAAAGAGCACTTTGATTCTGAGAGCAATGTTCACGGGCCTCTTCGAGGGGGAATTTGATTCTGAGAGAAATGTTCATGGGCCTCTTCGAGGGGGAAACCTCCAGTCGAGAAGAGCTCTATTAAAATAATATCCAAGCTAGGGTTCTCATACCATCAACTCCCATTTATACTAAATATGTCTATCAAAAGAACCATCTAGAGGAAGATCCTTCTAGAAGCGAAAGCTTCTATTAGGTCTTCTTACATTCGACTTATTATACTTTATTGCAAGGCCTTATTAATATTGACCTTTATTAAATCTGAATATATTGTTCTACCTATGTGCGGGTTAGGTCCCTAACATGTCCTCCCCCTTAAAAACAACCTTGTCGTCAAGGCTTGAGATGTGGAAATTGTTGCAGAATGGTAGTTGGTTCCTAAGTGGCATCTGTTGGAGTTGTATCTTTCCACTGGAATAACACTTCCTTGATGCTTCTCTGACGCAGGTGACACTCACGCTGGTCCAAAAATTCTTGTGGTTGTAGCCAAATGGATCCTTCTTCGTCCAACTCAGGAAGGTTGGATTGAATTTTGAACTTAGTTCCAATCACCTTCTTTAAGCATGAAACATGAAAAACAGGATGTAGCTTAGAATGACTGGGAAAAGCTAACCAATAGGCCACCTATCCCACATGCTTTAGAACGGTATAAGGACCATAAAATTTGGGCCCCAGGTTTTGACAATGCTCGGCCTTGAGCGAATTTTTCTTGTAAGGTTGCAGTCGAAGAAACACTTGACCCCCTTCTGCAAATTGATGTTCAGACTGACCTTGATCTTCTTGTTGCTTCATGCGATTCTCTGCCATGACCAAATTCTCTTTGAGGGTATGGAGAATAGCCTCTTGAACTGTAAGCGTTTGGTCAACCTCTTGGACCTTCGAGACACCAGGTAAGTATGAGAGAACTGAAGGTGGGTTTTGTCCATATTCTTCTTCAAAAGGAGTCATGCGTGTAGCTTTATGGTATGAAGTATTGTACCACCATTCGGCTAGGGGTAACCATTGAGCCCACTAATTTTTCTTTTCCAAGGCAAAACACCTCAAATATGTTTCCAAACACTTGTTGACAACTTTAGTTTGACCATTAGTCTGGGGATGATAAGTTGTGCTGAGATGCAATTGGGTGCCTTGTAGCTTGAATAGTTCTTTCCAAAAATTGCTGGTGAAAATTGGGTCGCGATCAGAAACAATAGAATGCAACATGCCATGAAGATTGAAGACCTGATCCATGAAAAGAGAACATAAATGAGAATACTTGGAAAGGAGATCAAAAACCACCATGATGATTGATTTATTTCTCGATTTAGGTAAGCCTGTAATAAAATCCATAGAGATATCCCTCCAAATAGCAGGCGGAATCGGAAGAGGTTGTTGTGTGCTAGGAGATTTGACTGTTTCTCCCTTGTTGCGTTGACACACATCACATTCAATGACAAAATTATGAACGTCTTGTTTCATACCATCCCAGAAAAAAAAAAAACGTTTGGCCCTGTTATAGGTTTTGGTAAACCAGGAGTGCCCAACTGTGGTTGTAGCATGAAGCTCAGAAAGTACTGTGGATTTAAGTTTTGATTGTTTACTTAAATACAAATGGCCTTTATATCAAAGATCATCATGGAGCCAAGAGTACCCTGGGGAAACTTGAGCATTGGACTGCAATTACTATATCAGATGAGGACTTTTGGGATTGAGTAGCCATTCCTGGCGAACAACTTGGAGCCAATCTGGTACAATGAAGGAAAGAGAAAAAAGGGATCCTTCATCTTCATATTTTCGAGAAAGTGCATCCACAACCACATTGTCTTTTCCTTTCTTGTAAATGATCTCATAATCATATCCAAATAGATTAGTCACCCATTTTTGTTGCTCCGGGGAGGAAATGCGTTGTTTTAGAAAATACTTGAGGCTTTGATGGTCTGTCTTGATTTGGAAGCGTTTCCCCAATAGATAAAGGCACCACAAATCAAAGACATGCATAATAGCCAACATTTCCTTTTCATAGATTGATTTTCCCAGATTTCGTTCAGACAGTTGCTTACTGGTAAAGGCCAAAGGCCGACCCTATTGCATAAGGAAAACACCAATTCCTTTCCCTGAAGCATCACATTCCAGGACAAAGGTATTTTTGAAATCAGGAAGGGCTAGGACTAGAGTGGTGCACATGGCCATATTCAAGGTTTGAAAAGCTTGAGCAACTGCTAGAGTCCAAGTGAAAGAGTTTTTTTTTAGGAGTGCAGTGAGAGGTGTTTCAATCTTTCCATAATTCTTAACAAACTTGCGATAATAACCTGTTAAGACCAAAAATCCACGCAATATTTTGAGAGTCTTTGGGTGAGGATAGTCTTTCATAGATTCAATCTTTTTAGGATCCACCTTGACACCATCCTTGCCAACCAGATTCCCCAAGTACTTGACTTTTGAGGTGCCAAAATCATATTTAGACTGTTTCAGGAAAAGTTGGTGCTAAGAGAGTAGATGGAGAACTTGATCCACATGAGAAATATAGTCTATCCAGGTTTTTCTATAGATGAGGATATCATCAAAGAAAACTAAGACAAAATGAAAGAGAAAAGGACATAAGACATGATTCATGAGGCTTTGGAAGGTGGAGGGGGCATTACACAAGCCAAAGGGCATGACCAAAAACTCATAGTGGCCCTCATGAGTTCTAAAGGAAGTATTAGGAATGTCTGCCTCTTTCATATGTATATGGTGGTAGCCATAACGAAGATCAATTTTAGTAAAGAACTGAGCGCCACTCAATTCATCCAAGAGGTTATCAATGATAGGAATGGGAAATTTGTCTTTAATGGTAAGTTTGTTGAGGGAACGGAAGTCAAGACACATTCACCAAGAACCTTCTTTCTTCAGGACCATGACCACAGGAGAAGAGTAGGGGCTCATACTAGGGTGGATAACACTTGTGTTAAGGAGTTCCTAAACCATTTTCTCAATTTCATTTTTTGGGAAAAGGGGTGATGATACAGATGAATATTGGGAGGAAGGCTTCCCGATACAAGGGGAATGGAATGACCATGAACACCACGGGAAGGAGGGAGTACATGCGGAGTGGAAAAGACCACTTGATGTTTAGAGATGATGGATTGGAGGTCTTGCGGCACCGAGGGTGTCTATGTTGCTTGTATGGCACGGAGTTGGACAATACCACCAGAATGACCTTTTTTGAGCAGATTTTCCATGCGATGGGAACTAATGATCTCAGGTGAACCTGCAATGATGCCTTGAAACTTATATTGTTGGCCCTCCTGGTCGAATTTCATGGTTAATTCCTTAAATTGCATGAGATTGGGACCCAAAGTCCTTATCTATTCTGCACCCAACACAATGTCACAACTGCCCATGTTGATAGAAAACATATGGGATTTCAGGTGGTAGTCACCAATTTGGAGACACATTTTCACAACTCCCTCCACATTTCATGGAGCTACCATTGGCAATCATGATTTGGAAATTATTGACTGCATGGATATAACAATGAGTTTCTTGGGCAATGCAGAGATGAATAAAATTATGGGTGCTTCCACTATCAACAAGAATGATGAACTTTCTATGATTGATGTAACCGATTAGCTTGAGGGTTTGGGGAGTAGAGAAGCCAGTGAAAGCATTTAGGGAAATGACCGGTTCTAATTCAGGAGGTTCTGAGGGAGGGGTTATGTCATAAGTTTCAGGTGACTCAGACACAAGGGGAGTTTCAACATCCTCTTCCGAAATATCCTTCAATATGGCCATAATTTTTTTTTTTTCCTTACACTTGTGGCCCAGAAAATATTTGTCATCACAATTATAACAAAGACCTTTGAGTTGGTGTTCAACCATTTCATCCCTGGTCAATTTTTGGACCTTTAGTGGAGCAGAGGAAGTAGTGGGATTTATTGGTTTAGTGCAAGGGATAAAGGAGGGTTTTAGGTTTTGAGAAGATACAATATGTTGTGCTTCTTTAGATCTTTTAATAGCCTCCACCCAACTCCGAGGTCGAGCCATGAGGACATGGGAATGAATCTCATCCTTGAGGCCACTGATAAAACATTCTCGGAAAAAGGCGTCAGACATGCCCTCTGTCCAAAAATCCAGGAACTCAAAAGTAGCTATAAAGTCTTCCACTGTTACAGATTGTTTAAACTTTTTCAAACGACCTAAATGGTTGGTGTCAGTGTCAAAGTGTTCATAAAGCTCTGCCACAAAGTGTGTTCAAGCAATATACCCTTGACGGAAATTTTTTCTCCATTTCCATCATTGCCAACGTTCTTGATCTAGATGGAGAACACCATACCGGAGTTTGGCCAAGTCATATGCAATGTCGTATAAAAAGAAATAATGTTCTATTTGGGTTACCCAACCAGTGGGATCCGAGCCATCAAATTTGGTCACATCCACCCACGGAAGGCGTAGGTCATGTTAAAAGTGATGGGGATGAAAATTATGGGAATGAGAGGAAGTTTCAGCTTCAGTATGTGGAGGTGGGTCAGATAAAGGGTTATCTGTAGGGATATGCAACTTGGTGTAGATCATCGAAACGACAGATTCAAGATGGGTAGTCATGTCTTGTTTGAGTTCCTTGATTGCGGCGATGATGGAGGACTGCATGGTTGTATTGATGGTGAAAACATTGGCACTGAGTTGTTTCACTTCTTGTTGGGTCTCTGTGAAATTAGATTGCAAGGTGTTGAAGCAAGCTTCCAAGTCTTGGATACAGGTATGGGCCATGATGATGAGGGAACCGAAATGGGGCAGGTGGGGTCAAAAATTTTGCTGAAAAATGATATGTATGAATGTGATAAGGGAGAAGAGATAAATCCAATGGAATAGGTCTCAAATAATGGTGCAAAAATTTCTAGAGTTACACTCTAATTTGAAGAATATTGCAGTGATGAAATGCCCAAATGCTTAACCAGGAAGAAATGTGTAGTGATTTGGCAACCTGAACACAGTTGCACGGCAATAGATATTGTCTATTTTATTTGTTTTTGTTTCCTTCCCCAAGGGTTAGGTATTCAAGGGTTATACAAACAAGGGTTTTCCATGTGAAATATCTCTCTGATATTTGTGCGGGGTCCAACAGTAGTACTCAGCCCAATATCTCAGGGCACTAACTAAGGAGGCTAGACCGTGCCCTTAGCCGTACTACTCGACTACCCAGGTAATAGAGAGTATCTTCCTGAGTGTTGTTCTCGGTGGAACTATAACAATTAGGAAGCCAATCGGTTTATCTAAATAGGGCTTCAGGTAATCTAGGTCGATCCGTACACAGGTTCTGTCTAATGCGCTACCACTCGAAGGGGTGCCAATAGGGGTTACAAGGGTGGCCAACGTATGTGTTCTTAAGTAACACTTTAACACTTGTATTTCTTGCATGTATGAATCCCTTAAACGTGGGTTTATGCACATAACAATAGATCTTTGTGGCTTAAAGACGTTGGAATATGTCTCTACCTTGAAAAAAAAATTAACCCACAATTTCTTCCAAGGAAAGTGCTCTGATACCACTTGTAATATTCCAGATATAAAAATTATGCATAACATAAATAAAATTCTATAAGTGGCAGATAAATAAAATTATAACTAGAACAACACCACAATAACATTGAAATGATATCAAAATAACACCAGAAAGAGCACTTTGATTCTCAGAGCAATGTTCACGGGCCTCTTCGAGGGGGCAACCTCCAGTCGAGCAGAGCTCTATTACAATAATATCCAATATAGGGTTCTCATACCCTCGACTCCTATTTATACTAAATATGTCTATCAAAAGAACCATCTAGAGGAATATCCCTCTAGAAGCGAAAGCTTCTATTAGGTCTTCTTACATTCAACATATTCTACTTTATTGCAAGGCCTTATTAATATTGACCTTTATTACATCCGAATATATTGTTCTACCTATGTGTGGGTTAGGTCCCTAACAGATGGGGGTCAGAACAACATTGGAAGATGAGCCAAAAGTACTAGTGAGGGCATACCTTGATCCTACGAAGAGCATGGATAACCACCATAGACACATTTATTGGTTGTCTGTTCGGAAATATTCTTATCTCACATGGTGATTTAGTAAAAAAAGGTAACACTATATCCTCTTGCTAAATATTTTAATGAGATGGAAAATAATTTATATCTTGATAATACTAACAGTGATGAAGAAAATGTTCATCCCGTTTTTGCAATATATCAAATTATGCAATTTAAAGAACACACTGAAGAGAATTACATTCATAATTTTCTTGTTTATTCAGATTTTCTGCAATATTTTGATTCATATTCTTATCCCTTTGACCATATTTTGGGTTCATATTTTCAATAAATTTATGATCTAAATGGTTTTTCATCATTGCGGATTTATGCATCAGCCATAAACACATCAAAATATTGCACTATCCTTTCTGAAATTAGTTCAGGAAATATTTTGTATATTAATTCTAAACTTGACAACCTTCAATAGGAGCAAGTAGTCAATATGTTACAAAAACATACTAATTCATTCGCTTGGAGTTATCATGAAATTCAAGACATTCATTATGACACTTGTACACACCATATCTATATTAATGAAAATTCCTATCCCATTTGACATCTCCATAGACGCATGGACCCATCTTTGAAAGAAATCGTTAAAGAAGAGCTACAAAAGATACTTGATGCCAATTTCATTTATCCAATCTCGGAAAGTCAATGGGTCTCACCCCTTGTGATAGTGCCTAAAAAGAATGGTAAGTGGTGAATTTGTATGTATTTTCAAGAAATTAATAAATCCACTTTGAAGGATTAGTTCCCTCTCCCATTTATCCATAAGGTTTTGGACACATTAGTAGGTGAAAAATATTTCTCTTTTCTTGATCGATTTAGTGGCTACAACCAGATATAAATTGCACCTGAAGATCATGAAAAGACAACATTTACATGTCCATGGGGTACATTTGATTACAAAGTGTTTCTTTTTTGGATATGTAATGGTCTTGTTACGTTATGTTAACACTCTATAATTTCTCAGGCTGAAGAAGAAATGGGTAGAGGTAACTACAAAACCACTTTGGAGTCAAGGATCTAGCCCTCCAAGACTTAGAGAGGGATTTTTCTGTACGATTTAGCTTTGTTTGTTGGGAATTTTAGGCTAGTTATGATAGTACAGGGGTTTTTTGGTTTGCTATAAATTGTTTGGTTGTAACAACAAGGGAAAAACCATTGGGCAATGGAGTCACAGTGGCCTAATCCAATCAAGGAAATTTCTATAGAAAACATAATAGGGAAAGATAGGCACTTATGTTGGATTCTTAATATTGTTGAGTGATGTGAAAGAAAATGTGAGGAAAGAGGATTGTAGCAGAGAAATTAAGATTTCTGGAACTAACCCTCTAGTAGAAAACATAGAGATTATCCAAAAGCCAGAAACATAGTGTACTTTTAAACAAATTATGCTCTTAATATTCTATTGAATAATTCAGAAAGAAAACAATATGTAACAGGGAAAACATATTACAGAGGAGACACTTCACCAAATAGATATGCCATAAGAATCTTGAAAAGATTCACTTGTATTACTGAAATTTGATTAAAGAGGCTATGTGAGCTATTGTACCGTATTGATCCTATCCTCCCTATAGGTCCCAACTGATCAACCTCTAATACTTTTAAATTAGAAGTATTTATAAATTATTTACAATGATTTCAGATTACAAAATATAGAGATCCTGTGGATCTTCTCGGATTTTTGGTGCTTAATTTAATGGAGGTTGTTGAAAACATGTTTTCAAGTTTAGTTGTTTTGATGATATTCTGATGTTGACTGATATTGTTTCTACATAAATCAGGCAGTAGAGTCTAGATTCGGTGATTGACTACTGATCTTCGCTTGTTGTTCTGAACTGTCTGCCATGAAAAAAGGGTCGGACTGCTGGAAATAGGGGTCAACTCATACGCTTGTATCTCCCAAAATATGACATCTGTGTGAAAACTAAAAGAGGTTATTGTATATGAGTCCATCCTAAGGAAAAACCTCTCTCAGGGTTTCCAAATTCATCTCCATCTTTCCAAAAAATATTTCGCAAAAACATGACAAAAATGGGAAAAATGGAAACCTGAAAACTAGTTCTCAGAGATGGCTTCGATTTTTCCAATTACTGATACCTGTGCAAAAAATGAGAGATTTTATTGAATTTCAACCCATTTTGGAGAAAAAACTCTCTCTATTTCTCAAAAATAGTTATGTTTTTCCCAAAAATGATCTCGGAAGGTAGGTGGTCAAACAGGGAAAAAAATGGTTTTTGATTTGGGGGAAAGCGATTTTTGGAGGGGGAAAGTGGTATTCCGGAGCCCCCTAGGGTGGTAACTAGTG
>ML784995.1:1020539-1050980 GCA_009831015.1 Picea engelmannii
GTGCCTCCTATTCTTGGATTAGAGAGGACCTCTTCCATACCATACCACATATGATCATTAGGAGGTGTGTATGTGAAGATGAAATGTTTGATATATTGAAGTATTTTCATGATGATCCATGTCGAGGGCACTTCAATGATAAGCGAACAACCTAGAAAGTCCTTCATTCAGGGTATTATTGGCCCACTCTTTTAAGAGATGCCAAAAAGTACATTCGAAGATGTGATGGCTATCAGCGGATGGGCCACCCATTATAATATGACGATATGAATTTGCAGCCATAGGTACTCATTAATACTTTTGAAAAATGGGCTCTAGACTTTGTGGGGCCTATTGTTCCAATATCAAAGAAGAAAAGGGTACATTTTGGTTTGTACTGAGTACATTACTAAATGGGTATAAGCTAAAGCTCTTTTTCATGCCACTGAACAAGAAGTTGTAGATTTTCTATTTGAGGATATTTTCACTTGTTTTGGTGTTCCTAGATAAATTGTAACAAATCAAGGAGAAAATTTCACGTCGAAGCTTGAAGAAGCGCTTAACAATATCAAATTAAGTATAAAAAATCCTCTCCCTACCATCCAAAAACCAATGGGAAAGTGGATTCCACCAACTAGGTTCTAAGAAATCCTGCCCAAAACAATTCAAATACACCATAAGGATTGGGAAGATCAGATCCCCAAGGAAATTTGGGCCTATAGGACTACATGGAGGAACACAACTAGGTTTACACCATATGAATTAGTGTATGGAGAATAAGTTCTTCTGATAGAATTTCAGGTGAATACCTTTAGGACTGAAATTCAGTTAGGCATGAATCTCTCAGATGAAAAACAACAAATAATAGCTCAACTTGATGAATTAGACGAGATTCAATAATTTTAAGGAGAATCTCACCACTCGTTGGTTAGGCCCATATGAAATTGTGAATTCCGTTGATAATGGTTATGTGAGAATCAAAACCATTGATGGAGAAGGACTTTCTCTCTTGGTTAATGGGAATAGGTTAATATTGTATCAACGACCAATAACCCAGGAGGAATTTGTTCAAAATGTATTACAACAATCTGAAATGGAGGTAGTAAGAAGGGAGGATCTCCAACTTACCGCAACCTCAATTTTATTTATTTTCTTGCTTGTAAAATAAATCTAGAAAAATAAATAAAAATAAAAAAGAGAATATATGTCAATTTTATTTATTTTCTTGCTTGTAAAATAAATCTAGAAAAATAAATAAAAATAAAAAAGAGAATATATGTCTATATATATATATATATATATATATATATATATATCAAGAAAAAAAAGTAAAGATGAAAATAACATTCAACTATGAAAACCAGTCTTTTAGAGAAATTGAACAAAAATTTGCTTGAAAACCAAGTATCTGGATATCAAATTTCTTTAGATTATTTTCAAAAAGAGGAAGTTTTATGTTCCTATTATAGATTTTTATGGTAGCATCCTCAACGAAATTTGGTTCATATTCTTCAATAAAATTTCTTGTTACAGAGATTAAAGCAATCCTCATTGTTATTCTTTTTCATTAAAATTATCATTCATCTCCGCTACAATCGATTTTCTTGTGACAGAGTTCTTGCATTAGATTTCTTGCAGCAGTGGTTCAACAAATCAAAATTCAGTTCTTTCAAATAAATGTAGTATCTTCCAATCCTGCCTCCTGTTCAACATTTCATGTAGCCACCTATTCAACATTTTCATAGTCCTATGTAAAAAAAATGAAAAGTTTTAGATAAGATCCAACAAGATTAGCTTCTTATTTGTAGCATAAAATCAGAGATGTTGAACTAGATATATTTTATTTTTCACCTATTCACAACAATTAATTTCCAACATCAATATTTAGGCATCATCTTCAGTTTATCAACATTCATCCTTGGTTTATTTCTTATAATAAATCAATATCAGATATGTTTCAAAACTCAATTTTCAATCTTCAACATGTGGACTTTAGTACGATCATTGTAAAAATTCAATGTTTAATTATCCTCTGTTCTTATGACTAATCAATATCAACACTTCAATATTCCAAGATTGCATTCTGTAGATGATCAACCTCTGATTTTTCATACTACAACTTTAGCAATTGTGTTCCTGTCACTTTCATAAGCTACATGTGTTCCTGTAATTTCCAAGCAATCATGTAACCATTATTTTCAGTAGTTACCTGATCTCTATAGAAGTTACCAGATGCCCTGTAACAAGTTCCTTAAGTCTACTTCATAGTCCAAGTTTTTTGGTGACAATCAATGTTCAGTTTAGATCCCAGAGCTACCCAAGAAACTATAGTATCTTATTTAAATCACATAGTTAGTCTTCATCAATAGAATCAATCACTTTTATTTAGAATCAACCTCAACAACTAACCTTAGTCTTCGTCATTCTCAACAACCAACATTCTAGTCTTATTTGGTATGATTCAATGCATGTAAATCTCAAGTTTAGTTCTCTCTCATAATCACATTCATCAAGTCTCATCATATATTATTTCATAGGTTCCAATCTACACTACTACTAAGGTAACTTGAGGTAATAAGAAATTTTAAATTCTTTGGTTTATTAAAAGCATGGAAGTTATAGTAACAACACATATAATCTTGATTCATACATTTCTAATCCTATAACATATTCCTAGTTATATTTCCTAAAATGCATTCCCTAACTATACCTCCTTTATTTGCCACCTTTTAGAATGATATAAACCTACCATTTAACTCCATTAATAATCCCATGACATGATATTATTGTTGGAATATTGGGAGGGGGGGAGGTGAATCAGTATGAACACTTTATACCACTTTTAACCAAAATATATATTCTTTCACTTTATCAATAATGTTCAATAGTTTATCATCAATGTATCATCTATGATTGCATTCAATATATATATCATAATCATGTAATCATAATAAACATCACATCACATCAATAAAACAATACCCCAATATTTGCGTGGAAACACAAATGGGAGAAAAACACATAATGCTTTCTTATATATCAAGAATTCATTTAAAGGAAGCACCGAATTCCAAATTCTCTAGCTGCAAATTGAAGGAGGCTACAACCCCCTATTCTTAGGCTCCAACTTGAAGGAAGATACGACTCCTCGAATTCTCTAGATTCAACCGGAAGGAGGATACAACCCCAAGGGTTATTTGGCTCCAACTAGAAGGTGGTTACAACCACCTAGTTCTCAAGCTTCTACTCCTTGATTCTCTGGCTCCAACCAGAAGGAGGATACAACCCCCTTTTCATGCCCCATCCTGTCGCTCTGAAGTATACGTGTAGACCAACTACCAAAATCACTGCCACTGCCACTATCACTGTCGCTTCCATATCAACCTGTCACTGTCACCGATACTCAACTAGATCCTCTCACATGGATCATATACCAAGGAAACCTCTTAACTATATGTCCAACATCACCAACACATGCCTCTACCAAGCATGTACCAACATCACCAACATACCATCGCAATATATGTTTTTCAACCATGTACCAAAGCATGTACCAAACCATCAACTTGTACCATACCAAGCATCAACCATATACCACAACCTATATCACAACAAGTGCATCAACCATGTACCAACACCTATATCAAACTGTGCATCAACCATGCACCAACACATGTATCAAACCATGCATAAACCATGCACCAACACCTGCACCAAATCGTGCATCAACCATGCACCTCAACCTATATCAAACCATGCTTCAACCATGCACATTAACCTATATCAAACCGTGCATCAACCATACACCTCAACCTGTACCATATGCCTCAACCATCAACCATGTGTACCAAGTACCAATCATGTATCATACAATGTATCAACCATGTACATCAATAGTGTACATCAACACATGTACCATACCATGTCCCAACCATGCACATAAACCATATACCATATCATGTAACATATACTATAGACCATATATCATAAAATGTGTCTCAATCATGCCATGTACCATAATATGAGCCTCATGTATATGTTGATATCACAAATATGGGTCTCTAACAATGAACCATAAAAACTATATACCAAGTACCAAGAGCATGTCTCAATCATGTTATAATATCACCTAAACCATATGAAATCATGTACCATAAAGGGCCTCCAAGACATGACTTAAGCATGTGCCATACCATCCAAGATACAAGCCACAAACAAATACATAAAAGACATACCTTTACTCATGAAAACTTGAAGCATACCATCTCAGATCCTATAGCAATTGTGATGTACCATCAAGCCTTGCTGCAACTCATTCATACATTCTTTTTCAAACCTTTTCCTCATATACACAACCTGTCCTCCTGCAATCTTCATATTTATGAGACTTGTCCTCCTGCAGCTTGCATATGTATGTGATCTATATTTGTGCATCCTACTTATAACCTCAGAAAACTAGGGTTACCATTTTTCTGCAACTCTGAAACTTTCACTACTTCATACCTCTTTTTCTACCTTAGAAAAATGTCACCAGATTCAACCTTAGATTCACTAATATATTTACCAAAGGATAGAACTTAACACTTATAATATATATATTCAATGTAAGTTTGTTTGTACAAATGAGAGACTCTTTGAGGTGTATTTATACTAATGTTAGGTAACCTCTTTCCTTATTTAGGGGTTTCTTGTTACAACCACTTTACCCTTCCACCAAAACTTGTAACCAACTAGGGGCTTCTTTCCCATTATTTAGGGATTCCATCTTCACAAGTTCATATATCCCTAATTGTGAGGAACCACATAATGTTCCACATATCACTGGAAACATCGTGATGTGTACTATCCATCTATGATAGTCTTACCTGAAATTTCACTGTTCTTAATTTCCATATTCCTTAATAAACTCTGGGTCCCATAACCACACCTCCGTGGCTACATGTATATTGCATCAAATGTACCCAACTAACTCACCATCAATATTGATCATACAAATGTCAATCAACTATCCAACATCTTTGGACCTCTCCAAGGGTTGACATCAATATCCAAGATCAGTCTCCAAGGGTTGACATCAATGAAAACCAACTTTCCAAACCAACTGTCCAACAATACCCCCCTTTGGCATTGATGACAACACCAACATTTACACTCATACTCATGCTCCCCCTATGATCATCACTCATCATCGATGTTTCTATCTATCCCCCTTTGACATCAATGGAAAATGGTATCTCTCCTTGGCGTTGCTACCACTGTCTTCATGCCTCTATTATTTCTCTTCACCTTTGACCAAAGGTTAACTCCCCCTGTTGATATGTCTCATCTTGATATTGTACCTATTCTAGCCAATCATGAGTAAGAGAATAGCTCCCCTTAGGGGTATTTCTCCCTGTATGTATGCTATTAATATTCTTTTCTAGATCTCTTTCTCTGATGATCTTCCCTTTACTTATCTATAATATGTAGATCAATGTAGGGATACCTGTATATGTTTCCTTTCCTCTCTTCCAAAGTTTTTTATTGTCCATTGGTGCTTCCTCTTGAATTTCACTGATATATATAAAAATTATTCAAAATTTGATTTCTTCATTTACTTTTCATGTTCACTTGACCATATTGTTCAACAATGTCCTTCTAATGATATAGCTTTTGTTGATGATTTCTCTGTCCCTGTTCTTCCATGCCTTTCACTTTTTGTGATCAATTGATTCCAACTGATTCCAATTGTAAATATGATGCTATGCATCTGACCTGTGTTTCCTGTGCTTGATAAGCATATTCATGAATCCATGTTTGTCCATATGTCATAAACTGTCCATAACCCTTCTACTCATCTGTCTACAATGCTGACCCATTTTTCAATGTACCATTCTAAAGGCTTCAGTTGAATATACTACAATTGATCATCACATGTTCATGTTTATCAAAATAAATTAAATATGTCCACTTGATCTATCTTCTCATGAAACTCTGCATGTATGGAACAACCTGTACTGAAGATATCCCTGTCTGAATGCATATGTGCAATATAATCATAAATGTTTTCCTTCCAACTGATACTTGTGTGGGACCACAACTTCTCAACCGATCAATCTGTTACTCTGAACTTATGCTATCTGACTGATCTGAATCTATCTCTGCAAACACTTCATACAACTCAAAATATGGTTCTCTGATCTGTAATATCTACTGCAGGGACTCCCCCTATTCAACATACATATTTACTAGGAGTCTCCAAGCAGGATGGCTCAGAAAAATACCTTCTCTTATGCGAAGTAATCTTCCTCTTTGTCTGTAGGCTCATCATATTTATAAATTATGACTTATTCCTTTCTACCTGTGGATTGATCTTGCACTACAATTCCTGAAAGTACAATCTCTTGAACCTCTTGAACCTGTTTTGTATTCACTTTCTCTTCTTTTCTTTCTCGTACTACTTCAAATTCTGCGATCTCTGGGACCTGGTATTTATTCACACGTTATTCTTGTTTTTCATTTCTTCTCCAAACCTTCCTATATCTGACATCTTTATTTTTCCCTTTAGATTTGTCTTCATCTTGTACTATTTCCAATCCCAACAGTATGAATTATGGGTGTCCTTCATTCATCTGATCTTCCTTTTCCTGTTCTTGTTTTCTTTTTCAAACCTTCTTATAGCTGATATTAGTGTTCTTTCTCAAAGAAGTATCCATCATGCTTATACAATCGTGAGATATGTGTCCATAGTAATGGAACTTGTAACATTCAATGTCATTGGGGCTACATAAGATTTTATTGTCTGAATGTTTCTTTCATAAGCCCTACAATCCACAACCTTATGTCCAAAGTTAGTACAATAAAAACAATGAACATAAAATAAATTCACATACCTGGGAGTGAATGATATTCTTTGTTGTGTAGTCCTTCTGAATTCCTGCCTCGGCTGATCAAGATCTTCTCTTATGTGGATCTCTTCATCATGGTTAAAGCTTCTTTGCTTCCTGAACATGGTAGGTCTTGTTGAAGATGTATCTCTATTCTTCTTCTTTGATTCTTGCTGACCATGATTCCTTCCTTTGATTGCTTCTGCCTAACTCTTACTCTTTTCTGGCACCCTGGAATGCTTCTCTTCATTCTCTACTGCTGATGTGGATGTTTTTGTATCTTCAATATTCTTGTTGAGCTTGATGATTTTACTTATCATTGTGACAACTTCTTCTTCAAACTTATCAACCTCTTCTTATTTTTTCATCATCTAAAACTTCATGACTTCTTCTGTTTTCTTTGCTTCGTCAAGTTGGAACTTCAATGTGATGATTTATTTTTCAACTCTTCTCTCTTCTTGATCACAGTCTTCTTCAATTTGATTTAAGTCGTTAGTTCTTTCCTTAAGATGATCTGTCAATATATTCTCTCTATTTTCTACTTCCTTTATTTTGGTTTCCAAATGCTGCTTCTCTTTTATTGCTTCCTTTATTAGTGCTTCTATTTCGACTTCCAAACATTGTTTCTCTTCCATTTGAATTTTGTATGTTTCTTCAATCTTTTTGGATTCTTCTGGTTGATATTTTAGTTTCATGATGAACTTTTGGGATTCTTCAGAACTTTCTTGATAATTCTTCTTGGATAATTGTTCCTCAAGTGATTGGTTCTTCTTCCTTTCTTTTGCTAGTTCATCAAGAGTACTGATCAATTTTTCTTCAAGATCATTTTCCTTTTCAATCTCAGGATTGTCTTCTATTACATTGGGGTGTTTTGTCTCATCAATTTCGTTATTCAAATCAGGGAATTCAATTTCAAGATGTTTGCGCTCTTCACATGTAAAGAAAAATAACTCACTTCTATTGAATACAAACTCTTATTCTTCTGAATATGTCTGACATAATGAGAATCTTACCTCTTGTTCTATACCTACTCTGTAATGGGAGAATAATAGATATTATGTATCTTATCCCATATTTCTTTAGCTGATGCAAATTTTCCCACTTTGTCCTTTATTGAATCAGGTAGACCTTCCAATATAAAATACATTTCTATTTTGTTGTTCCTTTTCAATTCCTTCTTGGATGAAGTCTTTGGTTTATTTGTAGCATTGTATCCTGTAACAACTGAGTGTTAAACATCATATCCCTATGCCTGTAAAAATACCTTAATCCTGCAACTCCACAATTCATACTTCATGCCCTTCTGACCATTGACCATTCATACTATACTCCATGATGTACCTTCCAATCATTAAATTGTTTCCTTGAAGGAACCTCGATCTGATACCAATTGTTGGAATACCAAGAGGGGCGGGGGGGGGTTGAATTAGTATGAGAGATTTATACCACTTTTCACCACAATATATATTCTTTCACTTTATCAACATTGTTCAACAATTTATTATCAATGTATCATCTATGATTGCATTCAATATATATATCATAAGCATGTAATCATGAGAAACATCACATCATGTCAAGAACACAATACATCGCTATTTATGTGGAAACCCAAATGGGAGAAAACTACAGAATGATTATATATATATATATATATATATATATCAAGAATTAATTCGTATGAAGCACCAACTTCCAAATTCTCCAGTTGCAACTGGAAGGAGGATACAACCCCCTATTATCAGGCTCCAACTTGAAGGAAGCTACAACTCCCTGAATTCTCCGGCTACAACCATAAGGCAACTACAAACCCATGGATTCTCTGGCTCCAACCGGAAGGTGGCTAAAACCACCTAGTTCTCAGGCTCCAACTTGAAGGAAGATCCAACTCCATGATTCTCCAGCTCCAACCGAAAGGAGGCTACAACCCCCTTTCCTTACCCCATCCTACCACCTTGAAGTATAAGTGTAGACCAAATGTCACTACCAAAATCATTGCCATTGCCACTTCCACTTCCACTGTCAATGTCACTGTCACATCAACTTGTAACTTGTCAACCTATCACTGTATCCAACCTGTCACATCAAAATGTCACTTATTAACCTGTCACTCATCATCTTGTCCAACCTATCACTGTCACCGATACTCAACCAAATCCTATCACATGGATCATATACCAAAGGCACCTCTCAACTATATGTCCAACATCACCAAAACATGCCTCTACCAAGCATGTACCAAGATCACCAACATACCATCACAAGATATATTTCTCAGCCATGTACCAAATCATGTATGCAACCTGTACCATACCAAACATCAACTATGTACCAAAACCCGTATCATAACAAGTGCATCAATCATGCATCAACTCCTATATCAAACCGTGCATCAACCATGCACCAACACCTGTATCAAACCATGCATCAACCATGCAAAAACACCTATACCAAACCATGCACCTCAACCTGTACCATATGCCTCAAATTGTACCATAGTGATATTAAGGATAATAATTTTAATTTAGAACTCGAATTGATGATTGTAATTATGAACTCACGATTTCATTAATAAAATTCCTATGTCCCGGATGTTCGAAGAGAATTTTTGAGTATAATCTATTCGTAGTGTTGTAAGTTTCTTGTAGCATGAGCCAATTGGGAGGGCACCTCAATATGGCTAACACTACAACTAGTTTTATTTGACTAGATTTGATAAATATATATTTTTTTATATTTATATTCATTAGTTTAATAATTAGTTTGTGTTGTGCTCATAATTATTTAATTTATGAGTTTATAGAATTGATATCATTGTTTCCATTACTTAGATTAAATTTTGAATATTGTTTGAAATCCTTTATTTATATATATTTTTCATGCTTGTTCTTATATCTATGTGTAATTTCCTATAAAGAAAAGTTTTTGTTGTAGTCTAGGAGAAAGTACGATAAGGTTTCCAAAAAGTCCTTACACATATCATTACATGCTACAAAATTTTATAGAAGAAAACATAAACATATAGAATAGCATACACAAGTGGGGGAGAACCATCGAGATATTTTATTATACATATGTCCAAAGAAACCTTTGTCTTTCCATTACACGATAGTGTATACATATGTGTGTTATACAATTACCAGTTGGTTACATTCCTTAACTATTCAGTTGGTTGACTCTAATTGTCTGTTCAACCAACTTCCTAACCGACTAGTACAGTCGAATTGGCTAGTCGGCTGGTGAGTCTAATCAGTAGGGTTGACTAGCCCCTACAACATATCCTCCTTCCTCAATTTCTTTATTCTCTCGAGCAAGAGGGGAGTGTGAGAAAATACACAGTTTTTCTATTATGTCCTATTTGAGGTTATTACAAAATGAGAGAGTGAAAAGAAGAAAAAGAAAATAGAGGATGTTGATGTTGGATCCTGCTGTAAATTGTATGCTCATTTGTTGAAACCTGCTACTCCTTGGACTCTTTGAAGATACTTGACGTGTCGATATTGAATTGGAATCCTTATATTGTCTTATAAATGTTATTATATTTTAAACCGTAGCTTGTAAGACTATTGATTTCTTCTCTAGTAGTTTGGTGCTCCATCTTTTCTACTATTTTTATTTGATATTACAGTGTAAGAATAAGTTTTTTCCATGGAATGATTTGGGTTTACCACATATGTATTTGTCTCTTATGGCACCAAATCTTGTGTACTTGTCACATTTCTCTTCTTTTGTCTACATCCATAGTCGTCATGGATTCCAAGCTTAATGACCTGGACCTCAAATATGTACTCAAACATGGAATGGTTTGGGTACAAGTTAGTTGGAAGAACGCTCAATGTTTTCCACTCGTCTCCCATATTTCATCAGTGCAGGGTATTGATGACTAGTTCCTTGAATCTCCTACTGCAAGTTGTTGCTCCATGCTAGCCAAATAATATAACTGCACATTAGCAATGATTCTCAAATGACCCTCTATCTTTTATATTGAACGAATGGTTCCCCAGATGGAAATTCCTTCCTTTATGCAATGTTGAACATATCCTCTTGACATCTGTATCCAATATGGATGATTATCTTCTCTCCTAGGGATGGGAGGCTCAAGTGGATCATCGTCTGTGATGTTCATCATCAACATAGCCTATTTTGAAAACTTAACTATTTGCAAGATGTTTTTCTTTGTTCTATTGGTTATCCTATAAAGGAGCTTGACTCATGTTTGATGATGACGAATAATGAGGTGAAGAGATTCTCGATCTGCAAAAATATCATGCTTGCATGACTGTGTGTGTGTAGGCAATGATCATCGTTCCTGATAAGATGTGAATGGTGGTGTACGCAAATGTAGATAGTACATAGATATAAGGCCAACTATCTTATTGGATGTTGTGTGATCTTCAACTGGTATGTCGACGTATCCATTTTATGCGAGATATATTCCCTCGTACCTTTGTTTGATGTCACTATGTCTTCATCATGGGACTAAAGGTGATTTGTGGCTTCAAGTTTGTCCACATCATTATATGAGTTGTTTCTCACTATATTGATTTCCTTTCTCTTCATTTTTGTGAGAATAAATATTTTGATGGATTCCATTTTCTTTTTATTTGATTTTTTTCTTTGTATTCTATTCCATTTTCCGACTAAAGTTGCCCAGATAGGTTTTTGACCTAGTCAAGTCTTTCTATCTCCTTTACAAATATTTTCACCAACAAGACTTGAGGTTTCTATATTCAATATCTTTTCAAGTGGGCCCGATTGACTAATTTTTTGAAAGGGCACCCTTGCAGAGTTTTTAGTTGCACTGCTCCAGTGGGTCAGATGTCCTCAACCACATATGGTCCCAACCATGTGTTTTATTATTTCCTTGGTTTTACTTTTAGATGATTGTCATATAGTAATATTGAAACACACCCATGACGAGGCATACAAATTTTCGCTTTTCTTAAAGGACATATTCTCCATCCATGGTTTCTAATTTGGAAAGTTGGGGAACCAGTCCAACCTCCTGGTCAAGGATCTTCGATTCTGGAGCCAAACGACTCTACGAGACCTCGATGGTCTCATTTTGCAATTAAACATATACTATTTTGACTTTCTGGTATAGGTATAATGGTACTCAAAACCTTCCCCTTTTTCTCTTATGAAATCTTTGAGTTTGGGCGCTAGCCCCTTTTCTGATAAGCCCTTCCTTATCATGACCTTGGGTGATGAACTCATGTAATCGATGCGATTGTGGGTGTGGCCAAGGGTGGTTTGAAACCAACTACTTTTATCCCCACAATTCACCTTGAGCCTCCATGTGTCCTTTCTCCAAAACTTTGGTCTGGATTGCGTCCCACCCTCAACTTTTTAATGTTTGTGCACCTTTGGTCCCCGCAATGCGATAGGCTCATTGATCTCATGACCTTAACGGTTCTTCTAAACTGACGGCTCAGATCTATCCTTTCTAAATCTACAGATAAGATCTAACCTTTCTAAATCAACAATTGTGATTTATTTCGCGATTCGGGTTTCAGGATTTTCAACTCTCAACTTTCACTTCCTCCATCAATAGCTATCTTACAGAGTGGAAGAACTGTTGACACCTGTCCTCAACAAATGAATGGTTCTGATGAACTCTAGCTCTTCGATCCTCGGTATTTATTGTTCCTTCATTCACCCTTTTCTCTCAGAGTTCTCTGTACCATGAGTTGTATATCGGACGCCACGCATCTACTCTGATCAATGGTCTACATCCACTCTCCACAAACACAAATCTCCATAGTGAATCCTTTCAAAGTGTCAGATATTCTGACACCTATCCTCTTCATGGCCCTAGTCATCTTCAGGACTTCGACACTTTTCAACCAAGACTATATCAATGATCCTTCGACCTACTCCTCGATCAACGATCGAGATCTCCTTCGGGACATTGTCTCTTTCACCCTCTGCTTTCCTCCAGAGTGCTCCATACCCAGAGTTCTAGATCTGGCTCTATGCATCCACTTTCAAATCAATGGTTGATGTCCACTTTGGGACTTCGGCCTTCGGTGATTTCAAATATCAATTTCCCCACGCTTTTCTTCTCCCAAATTGTTTTATCCAGAGTTTGTGATTTGATGACATGTGTCCTCTCTCAAATCGGCGATTCCCAGTTGCTTCGGCTATTCGGTGTTCGACGATTTCAAACTTTACTCGTTCATTTTATCTTGGAGTACTTTCATTTGGAGTTCATGATATTTCACCATGTACCCTCTAGATCTGACAGTCCTGATTCTCTTCGGATATTTGGCTCTTTTAGCTTCGGGAGTTTCAGAATCCTATGCACTTGTTTCTCCCGGAGTGATTTCACCCGAACTTCATGGATTTCCGCCACGTATCCCTCTACAAATGGACGGTTTTGTTATTCTTAGGCCTTTGGGGATTCAAGAGTTTGTCACACTCCTCACTTGGAAACCTCCGAAGTATTTTTCCCCAAATTCTTTGATCTATCGACACATATCTCCTGCTGATCGACAAACAATATCTACTTCGGGTCTTTACCTAGAGTCCATAGACTTACGCCACCTGTCCTCTGGATCCAACGGCTGACGTTTACATTGGCCGATCCAATGGTTGGCGTTTGCTTCGGGTATTTACCTAGAGTCTATAGGTTTACAGCACCTGTCCTATGGATCTGATGCTTGAGATTGACTTCGTACTCCTTGATGATGGACAATCCCAAACTACTTCAGGACTTTGGTAAGTCCACTCTCCTATGTGTGCAAAGCACTAAGGCTTGGGCACCTTGCTCCGATCAGAAATCTATTGGTCCCCTACACTATGATCCAATGGCCACTGTCGCTCCTCCTCCTGAGATTCTGATCTCTTTCGACTTAGAATATTTTCTAAGTGTTCAAAGGCCTCAACCTTTTCTCCTCCTATGGGTCCATCTCTTGGACTTTGTCTACACACCTGAAAGTGATATCTCCTATGATATTGATTCTGCTTGAATATTTTTCCTTCCCATGCACTCCTTGCATTTTAGGGATATATTTAAACTTAGATTGAAGTTCAATGACGATCGATGGTTCACAGAAATTGTGGGGTTCAACCTCCACCATCAGGGTAGTGCTCGCTTGACTCTAGTCTAATCCTAGTCGTTGATCTTCCATTCCTGATGAGATCAATGATGTAGGTTGATCGTGGCCATGAACTAACATGTCCACTATCAGGTTCTTATGTCATGGGTAGTTCTGGTAACTTGACTATCGTCTGCCTCCCAGATTTGGCGGTCGGGACGGTTCCCGAGCATCCTCAGATATAAGGTTCAGGGTTAAGTTTGGGACTTTGGAACTTCGGGGATTTTACCTCCCTTATGAAGAACTCACTCAGTTCTCCAAACTCGCAAAGTATAAATGACCCTAGGTTTAAATCCCACGCTCTTTCCCATACTCAACAATCACAACAGACCATGGCTTCTTTCGAACAGATTTCGTTTGTTCTCTTTCCAAACAAGGGACCCCCCCCCCTTTTTTGATACTTCAACCTTACTGTTCTTCTTGATATTTGTTATCTCTGAAAGGATTAAGAGCTTTGAACTCTTTCTCTTGAACTTAACGCTTGGAAGAATCCTTCTACGCACCCCTTACGCTCATTCCTCAACTCTAGAACATAAGTGGTTCTCGGTCTCCTCCTGCCTTGCAGAGAGCCTGTGCATACATGCACTATCTCTCCTAAGATTTAACATACTCCCTCCTCCAAGGTACTCTGAACAACTAGGAGTGTCGACATGCGTACGTGAAACTGTGCCCAATATCGATGAACTCACAGTTCATGGATCTAGTTTAAGCCACCACAGGGCACAAGAATTTATGAATACAAAACATGTCCAATTCATATAATTTCTTACTTTCCTAATTACACCATAAAGCAGACACAAAAATGGATACAATATAAATCATTAAGAAAACATATCCATCCCTGGGTAATTCATAGTATATCTAATTTTATTACACAATTACAGCTCAATTTCACAAGGTATGAGAATACTTATCTATTACAAGTTGTATCCAACTAACTGACTATGAGTGTGTGCCTTTCCACCCAACCATAGGCTCATAGGCATTCATTATTATCACTCTAGACACCCCCATGCCAAGCCATGATATCACTAGGGAATTTACACCATCTCTCAAATAAAAATCTCTCTGTCACAACGACCCTGCGAGGTTTATCAGATGCTTTCCCAACATCAAGCTCATGTTCAGTCCTTTAGGTCATGTTCTCTGCACTTCCTTTTGGTTCCTGCATCCAATTTTCAATCTTGCGCTCTCTTCTAGTGCATGTCCTCTTTCTGTGTGTCTGTATGTATCTGACCTTCCCTCCTTTGGAAGGTTTTTGACCTGGCCTATTCCTTCTGTTAGAAGGAAGCTTGGGTCTACAGGTCTTTGTGGTACTTCGGGCTAACATTCTGCAGCTAGACCATGCTTCCATTCATGGGGGTGGTTGATGATTCAACCATCGGTCCTTTCTTCATTAAATTATTTCCTTCCTCTAGAGATATCATGGCCGGTACTTCAAGGCTTCACCCCCCATCAGTTAGTTATGGGCAATCTAACAATAATACATTTACATCATCCACATGCCTTAGCATGGTAATCCTATTTTATGATTAATTACAAGCTGGGGGAAACATGGATGTTACAAATACCAAGTCTCCATTCTTTATGTCCTTATTTCTGAGATGTCGATAATACCGGGATTTTTGTTGGCTCTTTTGGATTTCTTGACGTTTTTGCGCCAACATTCTCTCTTCTTTTGATTGAGTTAGTTGATAGAATCATCGCCACATGTTAAGTCTATGGTAGAAATCCAAGGCGGAGGCTATATGGCCTATATTGGGATAGAAGTGTAGTGGGATTATAACTTCTTGACTATAAAATAATTTGAATGGTGTTTGACCAATTGATCTTTTATATGTTGTTCTATAATCCCATAGTACTATTGGGACTTTATCATCCTAGTCATCTCTATTTAGTCCGCATATTTTAGTTAGCCCCTTGTGTGGTATTTTGTTAAATGATTCGATTGCTTGGTTGGCTTGTGGATGATACATAATCATTTTTTTATGATCGATTAGGAACTTTACGAGTAGTACTTCAATTGTGCTATTGATAAACTGTGTTCCTTAATCACTGATTATTGTCAGAGGGAAACCAAATATGGTAATTATGTTTTAATAAATAAATTTTGCAGCTATTCCTTTTGTACAATTATCAATTGGTTCAACTTCTACCCATTTGGTTAGGTACTTGATAGCTGTAATTATGTACTTTGATATTGACCTCTTGAATCTTGTTGGGAAGGGTCCGATGAAATTAATAGCCTAAATTTCAAATGGTAAACTTGGTGTTACTGAATGCAGGGGAATTTCATTCTACCATAATAGTCATCCCATCCTCTGACACTTGTTGTAATATGCCTAGGAAGAGCCCCAGTTGTATTATGAATTGTAAACATGTTTTGTAGGCTGGTGAATCAATAAATTATAAGCTGGTAGGATTATGTGTTAGTAGTTTGGATATCCTAGGTGTTAAAGGCGAGGAGCTTGTTTTGTACATGTAAATATTCATATTATTAATATAAAAACACCGCTGCATGTAGACCAACCACGATAAAAGAGAATGGGGGACTAATCTCCACTAGGTTGAGTAAGGGAGAGGGGGTTGAGAGGTTGGAAAGAGGGGATAAGCCTAAGGGATTAAGTCCAAGCGAATAATAATTTATTATTATTCCAAAAGTTGTTTAAAAGGATTTGTTTTTATTCTAAGTTCCTTGGGGAGGACGAGTGACATCCAAAGGGAAAGGAATGTGCTTCATGAGTGAAAGATGTTGGCTCAGGTACATGCATAATTAAGGGGGGGATTCTCGATGTTACATATTGACGCACTCACTCACTCACGCATGGAGCTTCACGCACAAACAATTTTGTCTCTCACTCTCTCACCATCTTCGCTATGTTAGACCAGTCTACCCCATATCTCCTCACGAGTTCACTCATGCATTGAGAAAGCACGTAGCCAGCCATTTACGCCATTTATGAACCCATGGCCATTGTGCACCTCTATAATTTACTTAGTCGTACCTTACCTTACCCGACTTGTGGGTTGAAGAAGCGGGTTGTCAAGCTCGCGGTTGAATATGTAGGTTGTCAGGCTTGTGAGAAACTCTCTCTTCATGTGAGAGAGGTTGTTGTGGATTGAAGAAGCAGTTTTCTAGGTCTATGAGAAACTCTTTCTAGGTGAGAGAGTGTGTTGAGGAAGTGAGTTCTCTTGGAGGGAGTCCCGTAGCTACTACAGAGCTCTGAGAATTCTGGTCTGGCCTATTGTTGAAGCCCAAGGTAAGGGAGGTGGAGCAACCAATGGACTGTGTGACAGTGAAGGTGCATACTCCTGGGGTGGGACAAGCATGTGGGGAATGAGAGTCTATGACCAGTGGGCGTAAGTGGCTCCTGGGAGAGAATCCTTCCTCTTAAACTGTGTGACTTTCCTATTGACCTTGCCTAGCCTAGGAATCCCTTGCCCAATGGACTTTAGTCCCAGCTTGGGGGAGACCCACTCCTAAGAGTGATTAGCAGTGTGGTCTAAGGCTGGGAGGTTCGTGGAAGGTCTACATGCAGTTAGTGGTTTTTTATCTAGTTAAAAGATAAGTATCATTTATGTGCTTAATTATGTATGTTATGCATGTCTGTGGCTCTTGAAATGTTATCATGTGTTCCATTGCATGTAGGAATTACTGTCAATTCCATTTGAGTCTGTATGGTAGCAGTAGTTCTGTTTTATTTGTTTTAAATTCATTAGAAATGCATGTTATATATATGTATGTTCTTCTATGACGTTTACTGGCCTGTTGGTGGCTAGGGACGTTACAAATTGGTATCAGAGCTAAGTGAAGTTTACAAGTAGTGGTGTTGCCCGACCTTTTGGTGGCTGGGGACATTAAAAATTGGTATCAGAGCTAAGTGAAGTGTACGAGTAGTGGCATTGCCCATCCTATTGGTGGTTGGGGACATTACAAATTGGTATCAGATCCATCATTTCAACACTGATCCTGGATGGGCCATGTTAGTGGTTAACAAACAAATATTTCAGAGTGAATTGTTGTCGAACGGGAAAAAAATTGAGGTTCAGAGCATCCCTGGGTGCAAGGACTGCGTCGACATAGTCTTTGACTCAAAAATCTATTGAGAAATAACTTGATTTTTCTCGTGAAGGGACCCAAAGATCTGTTGTAAGGAGTGCACAGATTCGAAAGTCGACTAAGTGTCGAAGCAACCCTTTAAGGAGAAAGGGGTTTGAGAAACAAATATCAGGAGGTGTAGCAGTATTATAAAACCATGAAAGACGTGGTATTGGGCCGTAGATTAATGTGGGCTGTTGGAATCTATTCAAGAGAAGGAGGACAATTCTTGATCGTCAAATCTGGAAAAGTTGCGAGGCATTTAGCCATGAGTTCCTTTGGAAATATGCGAAGTAACGAAGGCTGTCTATGTTGTGGATCTGAGAGAGATGATACATGGCGGAAATTGGTGGACTTTGGGTGAAAACACTTTGGGAGAAAATGAGTGTGGAGAGGTTGAAACTCCCGAAGCCTGAAGTCCTCGAAGTGGATCTACACTGTAGATCTGAGGGGAAGAGCTCGACCATTGGATTGGGATGAAGTTGGACCAGAACTATTGGATCAATCCAAGTGTGGAAGTTATGGCATGGTATGAAGGACAAATAAATCTTGAAGCTCTGAAGTCCAGAGTAATCCAAACCATCCGTCAAAAGGGACCCATGTCAGTAGATTGGCTTGTTCGGGAGAATTAGTGTGTGTTGAGGCGAGAAATCCCGAAGCTCGAAGCTCCGAAGCCCCGAAGAGATGAAGTGGTGAGTCATGATGAAGTCACCTGCAAGTGACGTGGACCTCTCCTATACCTTCCACGTGCCCCCACCTAGAATGTTGACAGCTATACTATGTGGGCCCTGAGGTTTCATAACATAGTTAAAGGTCAGTGGGCACACATTGGCATTGATCACGATACATCCATATCAACGACCAGGAGGAATTGCGGGGACCCAGATTACAGGAGAATTAATTTCTCAGGGCGGTCCCACAATCCAAACCATGGTTTTACCAGGGGATTACATGTCAGCATAAGAGGAATTGTGGGACGAAAGGCGGGTTACTCCAAACTGCGGATGCATGCCTCCACAATTTGAAAGGCATTAAGTGATGTGACTATTTGCTATTTTAGTTCAAGTACGAAAACCATGGGTCCCAGTGGACGCGTGGCACTAGTTGTGAATTCCAGAGACTTGACACTTTAGAAGAATGATTCATAAAGGAATGAAAGGAAGAACTTTCAAAAGTTTCGTAACGTCGAGGTGACGAGATGTAATGACATCACCAAAGGTGAAATGGAAGTGTTCAGAGATTAACGGTTTGGGGTGTTGGGGGTGTGCGGATGTGAAATCCTCCAAAGTCCCAAAGATTTGAAGCTCTGAAGTCCTGGAGCTCAGATGCCTAAAGTTCAATAGTGGGTTTCAGTTGTTGGATGTTGGGTAGTCGTGGACTGTTGATCCACCCTACTTCGTGATTTCGTCAATTCGGAACTCCGGGAGATTTTTTGTGATTTGCTTTGAAAACTTTTGAAGTCAGAGACCCGAAGTCCCGAATAAATGCCTATCGACCTAGTGCTTGGCCACAACTTGTGGTCACATGGATTGGGGGCTAAGAGAAAGGGGCTAGTGCCCGAAAAATTATTGTAGAATAGAGCAGAGCTCAAAAAGAAAAGATCTGCAGGGATTCTTGATTGCTTGAGAATCGTAGAATGAAATTTGAAATTTTTATTGAATCAGATTGGTTTATGAATACTGTGGAATTTATTAAGGACTAATGGCTTGACAAATTTCGGTTGACTGCACATTGTGTTTGCAGAGTTAACGATTTTCAAAATCGAACCAAATTGGTCCTTAGGGAAGAGAAATGGAGGAGGCACATAATGCTTGCAGTTCAGAGAATGAAGCTAGAGGAATGGATTTCCATTTGGGAGTTGAAGGATCAAACTCCAATGGGCATGGAGAAGAGATAGATAAGGAAGGAAACATGATGAAAATAATTGAAAGATTGCAGAAAGATGTCCAAACTCACCGAGCAGATAACAGAAATATCATGAAATCCAGGAAACAAAAGGGAGAATTCAACATAAAGTTGATACAGTTCCTGGAAAGGATAGAAAATAAATTGGATAAGGAATCTGACTACAATAAATCAGGAATTCATGGGTCTCCTGATGAAAGAGGAAATAAAGGAGTGTTGGAGGACACCATCTTCACTTCCAAGGGCACTCCAAGAGGAGTGTACACAGTAGTTCAAGCCCATATCCTACCAGAAAGCATAGGAGATCTGGAGTGGATGAAATGAAGGGTGAAATGAACAAGATTAGACCTCCTACATTTGATGGAGAGCACAAGAAGGAGGAATATTTTGAGACATGGCTGCTTGGAATGAGGAAATATTTCCAATTGCAGAATTATTCCTCTCATGCAGAAGGAAGAATTTCAATGTATCAACGGAAAGGAAAGGCATCCATGTGGTGGGATCAACTTGTGCAGGTACATCACATTAAATAGAAAAATGTTACTTGGAATGAATTCAAGAAGTATTTCGAAAATAAATACTTGACTAAGAGATACTATGACAGAAAGATTAAAGAGTTCTTTGAACTCAAGATGGGTAGCATGGCCATTGATGAATATGAATGAAGGTTTTTGGAATTGTTGAAGTATGTCCCTTTCATCAAAGCTGAGACTATTAAAATTAAAAGGTATCTGAGTGAAATGCCACCTTCCATCAATGACAAGATCCAGTATAATGATCCTAAAACTATGGAAGAAACTAAAAGGAGAGAAAAATTCTTATATGAGAAGCAAAGAGAAAATCCCACTCTCTGGAAGGCTTGGGAAGACAAGAAGAAATTCAAGATGGATCAGAGGAAGAAGGGAACTAAGACATCCGTTTTTAGAAATATCCCTCAAGGAAATCCAGGTTTTAGAGAGCCTAGGAAGGCTAAAGTAGGTGGGAAAATTCCAAAATAGCCACCTATGGAATGTCGGGGTTGTAAAGGAAATCATAGGTACAGAGATTGCCCCCACATAAATGACAAAGTGAGAGTTGTCCACAGTGTTCAACAAGAAGAAATAGTGGAGGAAATGGGAAGAAGTGTACCAAGGATCTACACAACCCTGGACAACAAGCAAGAAGAATATCAGTCACATATGATTGAAGTGGAAGGTATGATCAACAACCAAACCATTACTATTTTAAATGATTCAGGAGCTAGTCATAGTTATATAGATCCTAGAATGGTGGAAAGTTTGCATTTTCCAAGAAGCAAGCATGGAAAATATTGGTTAGTCTAGCTGGCTACATGAGCCAAGAGAAAGTTTGTTGAGTTGGTTAAGTTCTGTCCAGTGGACATGAATGGACTGAGCACAACGACCAAATTGAGAATCTTACCTTTAGGTTCCTATAAATTTCTAATTGGGATGGATTGGTTGGACCAGCACCATGCCATGCAGGGAATCTCAAGGGCAGTTACTCTCAGATAAATCTCAGCAATGCAGCTGAAGAAGTGTTACAAGAAGGGTTTCCAAATATTTGCAGCTCATATGGAAGAAGCACCTAAGGATAAAGTGTCAAATATTGAAGACCATGCAGTATTAAAATATTTTGAAGATGTATTCCAGGAAATACCTGGACTACCCCCGAAGAGAGATATTGATTTATCTATAAACCTGATGCCTGGAGTAGCTCCAGTGTCAAAAACTCCTTACAAAATGATTATACTAGAGCTGAAAGAACTGCAATTGCATCTTGAATAACTTCTGAAGAAGGGGTATATATGCCCAAATGTTTCACCTTGAGATTCCATGGTCCTATTTGTGAAGAAGAAAGATGGGACATTGAGATTGTGCATCGATTTCAGACAGTTGAAGAAAGTGACTATTAAGAATAAGTATCCTTTGCCAAGGATTGATGATCTCTTTAATCAGTTGAAGGATGCCAAGATATTTCAAAAAATAAATCTCAGGTCAGGGTACCACCAGGTAAGGATAATGGATGAAGACATCAACAAGACTACCTTCAGAACAAGGTATGGTCATTATGAATTCATAGTGGTGCCATTTGGGTTATCAAATGCACCCACTATTTTCATGTGCCTAATGAATGGTGTATTCAAAGAATACCTATACAATTTTTTCATAGTCTTTTTGGATGACATCCTGGTGTATTCCAAGTCATAAGAAGAGAATTAACATCATTTGAGGATGGTGTTTCAAGTGCTAAGAGAGCACCAACTATATGCCAAATTGATAAAGTGCTCATTCTATCAAAAGAAGATCCATTATTTGGGACATATCATTTGAAAATATGGGATAGTCGTGGATCCTAAGAAGATAGAATCCATTAGAGAATGGTCAGCGTTGAAGAATGTGACAGAGTCATATCCTTTATGGGTCTAGCTGGCTATTACAGAAGGTTCATTGTAGGGTTCTCAAGGATAGCTCACCCCATCACTTCCTTGCGAAGGAAGGAGAAGAAATTTCAATGGACAGAAGAATGTGAGAGAAGATTCTAGCAATTGAAGCAATTTTTAACCAGTGCTCCAATCCCGAGGATTGCATATCCAAATGAATATTTTGTAGTGTGTATAGATGCATGAAAAGAAGGACTGGGGGGAGTCCTCAACCATAATGGGTATGTAATATGTTACGAGTCCATAAAATTGAAAGAGCATGAAAGGATTTATGCAACTCATGATTTGGATTTGGCAGCCATAGTGCACAATCTGAAGAAATGGAGACATTTCCTCATGGGAAAGAGCTTTGAACTAAGGAAAAACCATAATAGTCTGAAGTATTTGTTTGATTAGCCAACCTTGAATGCTAGGTAGAGTAGATGGTTGGAATTCTTTCGTGATTATGACTTTGATATCAAGCATATCAAAGGAAAGAAGAACAAAGTGGTTGATGCACTCAGCAGAAGAGTGCATGAACTACATGCTACAACCATTAGCATGTATCAAACTGATATTAAAGGAAAAATTTTGGAAGCTACAAATGCAGATTTGCAGTACATGGAATTGGTGGAAAAGCTACAGCAAGGTAATATGCTATAGAAAGTGGAATATTATAAATTGGAAGCTGATGGAACACTCCTGTACAAAAATAGAATTTATGTACCTAATTTACAGGAATTGAGAATTATGATCGTGAAAGAAATGCATAATGTGCCTTATGTTGGACACCTTGGATATCAAAAAACAGTGGATACAGTTAAGAGCCATTACTTTTGGCCAAGTATGAAGAAGGAAATTGCAGAATACATCGCCATATGTATGGAGTGTTAGAAGGTCAAAGCTAAACATAGGCACCCAACAGGGTTGCTACATCCTTTACCCATTCCTAATTGGAAGTGGGAAGTGGCAATAATGGATTTCATCACAGGATTACCCAGAACAAATAAGATACATGATTCCATCATGGTGGTGGTGGATAAGCTTATTCAAGCTACCCATTTTATTCCATTGAAGACTAGTCATAAGGCAACTAATGTTGTCGATATGTATATGAGGGAAATAACACGATTGCACGATATTCCCAAGAAAATTGTGTATGACAGAGACCCAAAATTTACCTCAAAGTTTTGGAAGTGGTTATTCAAAGGGTTTAGAACGTATATGAACTTTAGAACAACCTATCATCCTGAGTCTGATGGGAAAATAGAAAGGGTGAACCAAGTGATAGAGGACATGCTAAGGATGTATGTGATGGACAAACCATATAAATGGGAAGACTACCTACACTTGGTATAATTTTCCTACAACAATGGGTATCAATAATCACTGAAGATGAGCCCGTTTGAATCACTTTATGGTAAACCAATAAGTTAGGACAACCCAACTGATAGGGAAGTGGTTGGGCTAGAGTTGCTCAAAGAAATGGAAGAGAAAATGTTGAAGATTAAGTAGAATTTGAAGGCTACCTAAGACAGATAGACAAGTTATGCTGATAAGAACAGGACCCATAGGGAGTTTAAAGTGACTGATCATGTTTTCTTGAAAGTGAAAGCCAACAAAAGTTCCCTGAAGCTGGGAAACTCTTCCAAGTTGGAAACCATATATTGTGGGCCATTTGAAATCCTAGAAAGGATTGGATCAATTGCATACATGCTTTCATTGCCTACATCCATAAATGTACATAATGTGTTTCATGTTTCATTGCTTAAAAAATATATACTTTATGGTAATCGTGTTATTGATTGGAATGTGATTCAAGTGGAGCAAGAAGGCATCTTGCAAGTGCATCTGGTGCGCATATTGGACTAGAAGAGAAAACAACTCCAGAATCGATCCATAGGGCTTGTAAAGGTCCATTGGACCTGGTACGGTCCTGAGGACATGGCATGGGAGCATGAGGATGTTATGCGGGCTCAATACCCGCATCTTTTTGAAGATTTTTAAAATCTTGATGATGTTTTGTAAATAAGTTGCAGTGAGGACAATGCAAAAATAAGGGGAGGGGATTGTAATATCCCTAGGAATATCCCCAGTTGTATTATGAATTGTAAACATGTTTTGCATGTTGTTGAGCTGAGCAATTATAACCTAGTAGGCTTATGTGTTAGTAGGCCAGATAGCCTAGGTTTTAAAGGCAAGGATCCTATTTTGTACATGTAAATATTCAAATAATTAATATAAAAACATTGTTGCATGTAGACTGACCATAATAAAAGAGAATGGGGGACTAAGCTCCACTAGGATGGGTAAGGGAGAGGGGGATGAGAGTTTGGAAAGAGGGGCTAAGCCTAAGGGATTAAGTCCAAGAGAATAATAATTTCTTATTATTCCAAAAGATTTTTAAAACGATATTTTTTTATCCTAAATTCCTCGGGGAGGACGGGTGACTTCCAAAGGGAAAGGAATGTGCTTCATGAGTGACATGTGTTGGCTCAGGAAAATGTAGACATAAGGGGGGAGTTCTTATTGTTACGAACTAACACACTCACTCACTCACGTGGGGGGGTTCACACACATACAGTTTTGGCTCTCACGCTCTCACCATCTTCGCTATGCTAAACCAGTTTCCCCATATCTCCTCACCAGTTCACTCACGCATTGAGAAATAAATCATCCAACCATTTATGCCATTGTTGAACCCGTGGCCATTGTGCACCTCTCTAATTTACTGATTCATCCCTTGCCTTACCCGACTTAGCTATTGTGGGTTGAAGAGGCAGGTTGTCAATCCCGCGGTTGAAGAGGCAGGTTGTCAAGAATGTGAGAAAATCTCTCTCCAGGTGAGAGAGGTTGTTGTGGATTGAAGAATAAGGTTGTCAGGCCTATGAGAAACTATATCCAGGTGAGAGAGTGTGATGAGGAAGTGAGTTCTCCTGAAGGGAGTCCTGTAGTTGCCACAGAGCTCTGAGAATTTTGGTCCGACCTGTTGCTGAAGCCCAAGTTAAGGGAGGTGGAGCAGTCGATGGACTATGTGAAAATGAAGGAACATACTCCTGGGGTGGGAGAGGTATGTGGGGAATGTGATTCTATGAGCAGTGGGCGTAAGGGTATCATGGGAGAGAATACTTCCTCTTAAAATGTGTGACTTTCCTATTGACCTTGCCTAGCCTAGGAATCCCTTGCCCAGTGGAGTTTAGTCCCAGCTCGAGGGTGACCCACTACTGAGAGTGATGAGCAGTGTGATCTAAGGCTGGGAGGTTCGTGAAAGGTCTGCATGCAGTTGGTGGTTTTTTCTCCAGTTAAAAGATAAGTTCCATTTTCGTGCTTAATTATGTATGCTATGCATGTTTGTAATTTTTGAAATGTTATCATGTGTTCCGTTGCATGTAGGAATTAATATTGATTCCATTTCAATCTGTATGGTAGAAATAATTTAGTGTTATTTGTTTTAAATTCATTAGAAATGCATTATATATATGTGTGTGTGTGTGTGTGTGTGTGTGTGTGTGTGTGTGTGTGTGTGTGTGTGTGTGTGTGTGTTTGTATGTATGTTCCTCTGTGATGTTGCCCGACCTTTTGGTGGCTGGGGATGTTACAAATTGGTATCAGAGATAAGTGAAGTGTACGAGTAGTGGCATTGCCCAGCCTGTTGGTGGCTGGGGATGTTACAAATTGGTATCAAAGCTAAGTGAAGTGTACGAGCAGTGGCGTTTCCCATCCTGTTGGTGGGTGGGGATGTTACACTTGTCACATTTCTTTATTTTTTCTCAACAATATTTATGTAGTGTTAGCCAACAAAGATCGAATTGAAGAATTTTCTAGTTGTTGTGTCATCTTGAAAGTTCCCTCCTTCTAGGACGGTGTGTGCCTCAGAAATGATTTCTTCTCATTCATGCTCTAGTGCACATCTTTGCAGGATACTATCTAGTCCTAATTTGTATAGGTATCCATTTATAAGAGTGAATGGCACAGATTTCATTGCTAGGATCTTCTGCTTGTTGGTTGGGATGTCCTCACATGCTTTCCCATCTTCTAAAAAATTCACAATTTCCTCTAATTCTTTAGGGGATGCTTCCACCTTGAATAAGTTCACATCTGGTAGATCATCATCTATCCCAATCATATCTTCTCATGTCTCTAGTCGGGATAGGTGATTTAGACCAACAATTTTCTTCCCTAGTCGCACTATTATTTAAAATTAAAATTCTTGGAAGAGTAATATCCAATGACAAATATTACTGTGATGGACTAGTTTGTTGACTAAATAATTCAAATATTTATGATCAATGAAAAATACAAAGGGATTCACTATGAGATAGCGTCTAAATTTTTGTAGGGCAAAGATCATTGCTAAAGCTTCATGCTCCGTCGTCGAGTAATTTTCTTCATGCTTTGTTTATATTTCAAATGGAATATGCATTGGATGGTCAACCATCTCATCGTATGAATGGGCTAAAAATGCATTGACAACAACATTATATGCATCGATATGTACATGAAATTTTCTGGACCAGTCAGGAAATATTAGTATTGGTGCTTCAATCAACTTTCTTTTTAATAGTTCAAAAGAGTTATTACATCCTGGATTCATTGCAATTCCACTTGTTTATTTAGTATCTCTTCAATTGGAAAAGTAATATCAAAATAATGTCAAATAAACTTATGATAATATCTGGTGTGTCTAAGGAATATTTTTATTTGTTTCTGATAGATTGGTGGTTTTAAGTCAAGGAAGATTTTTCTCTTTCCCATATTGACTTTTATGAAATATTTACATACAATGTGTCCCAATAGTATGTGGCACAAAACCCCTTCTCCCCTATGGGCTGCTCGACCTCCAGGTCTTGGATCGTTGAAGATATTGATTCAGATCAACTCTTTGGGTCCCCGTGGGTACCCAAAACAACTATACACAGGTCCCTTTTCTCCTGAGTGACCACCAGCTATGGCTGTGTACCAGCCCCTTCGCAATTTCGGGCTTCAGGGATATCCTGATCTCTGGCTTCGACACTTTTCGAGGTGTTCTCCTTCGAACTCTGAACCTCATGCCACGTGTCTTCTTTGATTTTGACTACCCGAGAATGCGTTGGATTTCGCGACTTCATGAACTTCCCATTCACCTTGCGCACAACCCTCCATAATTTCGACTTCCAGAACTTCTAATTCATTGCCACTTGTCTTCTCCGTAGCCAACGGTTGAGATCTCTTGAAGACATTGTGAGTTTTTGGCTCTCCTCTTACAATACCTCCAGAATTCTTGAATCACAAAGTGCCAAAACACCTTACGAATAACCTCCACGTAGTTCTCCCAGATATGGCAGTCTGGAACAATCTGCCTCCCTCCGAAATGGATCTCGTTCATGGATTTTGTGAAACCTTAAAGATTATCCCCCTTAAATATTCCTTGTCACTCTCCCTCCTGAGCTTGTCTTCCTCATATTTATTCCTTCCTCAGAACACTTTCCTTGGCACTTAGTCGAAATCTCGACCTATGCACGCCTTGCAGCAGGTTCTCTTCCACAAATCAATTTCTCTTTGTGGATGATTTCACACTCTTTGCGATTATTCTCCAACCAATTCTCTGCGACTAAACTCATGCTACTCCTCCTCATATTACGAGTCTAAGACTCTGTCACACACTCTTTGCGGACGCATATGCAATCCTTGCATACATACGTTTCACATTACTTCTTCTGAGCTTTGATTCGAGATAGGCTCGGTCACGCACACCTTGTGGACACTATGCACACCTTGCACTTGCTCAAAGAAGAGAAACAATTGAAACTTATTCAATATTCATGGTGACTCATACATTCAACCATGTAAATGCATTCATAAACCACAAGAACCATAAATAAAAAATAATTTCAAATAAGTAGAAAGTCTACCATTCATTCATCTAGATATACACAAAACCAACATACATTTGAGGCAATACTCCTCTGTTATATTCATTCAACAGTCATATACAGGATTCATACACTACTTCTCCAACACTATACAACGTATACAATAGATTCAAGATCTACTCATGACTAGAGAGACAACAAATACAATGGAAATCTACACAATAGATTCAATAGCCTCTTCTCGACAACGTTACAAAGATTTATACAAGAGGTGCTCTTCGAGCCTTTTCCCTCCAAATACTCTATGTTATTTGTTGGCAAATATATTTAACAGACAACGAATTCTTGTCATTGATGGCAAGTACAACAATGAATATGGCATGAGTACAGGAAGTTTGTAATCAATAGGCAAACAGAAGATTAATTCAGGAAGATCGAATGATCGAAGGCAACGCAAAGAAGGCAACGCAACATTGATCGAATGATTGAAGGCCCGTAAAGTTTGAGAAGCATTTCTGATCGATGGATCTCATTCAAAATTCCCAAAAGAATGAGGGTTGTCAAATATGAATGTAGACAAGAAGAGCGCTGAAGAGGAGGACAGATCTTAGATGTTAGATCCAAGCGTAGGACCCGACCATTGTTGGATCAAGGAGAACCTACACGTCTTTTAAAGTATAACAAGGAGAAGAGGGTGTACAAAATTATGAAAGAAGGAGGACCGTCCATTTATGGCTAGGACATGTGGGGATAGATCGTCATTTCGCTGACTGGAGAGTCAAAGGAACATGGTTCCCTAACCTCTCGAAATCGCGATATGCGAAATTATGATTTAATCTGAGTCATCATATCAAGATAGAATCTAGACCATTGATCCCAGTCCATTTCGATGTTTCGCAGATCAAGTGTTGGAGATGTCAAAGATTATTAACAATAGGAATCCTGATATCGCGATATGCAAAATCGCAATTTAATCTGAGCCGTCATATCAAGATGTGATCTGGACCATTGATCCGACTCCATTACGAAGTTTAGTGGATTGGGACTTTGAAGTGACAAAAACAATGAACTTCAAGAATGTCGAAATCGCGATATGCAAAATCGCGATTCAATCTCAGTTGTTGAATCAAGATCAGATATGAACCATTGATCTAACTCCATATCGGAGTTTCACGAATCGCGACATGGAGAGGCAAAGAAAACAATGCAACACGAATGTCGAAATCGCAATATGCGAAATCGCGATTCAATTGCAACCATTGAATCAAGATCAGATATGGACCATGGAATCATAGGACATGTGGCAAGTGATCGAAATTTCGCTGACTTGGGGTCAACGAAGCATAGTGTTGAAATTCACGAAATGAGAAATCGTGAAAGCACTTTATGCATAAGCGCGTGGTCATAGCCATTGATCAAATCAAAGGAAGATGGAGGTAGAATTTAGAAGTGCTAAGTTTGGCCACAGAAATGCCGAAATGAATGCAAGGTCTCATGAAGCCAATCCAACGATGCAAGTGAATTTGAACAAATATCGAAGGGTTATTGTTCTCTCTCACAGTTAACTCCTCAGTTACGAATCTGTTAGCGAAATGGACTCATGATTGCCAATCAGTTGGCGTTTCAGTTGCTTGGACAATTGTCTTTCTTTTGCCTAAGGAAATGTGAAGTGCAACTGTCGTGGATGTGTGTATAAAAGAAAATGAGACAGACTGTGTGGTGTTGGTTGTTCTGTATGAAAAATGAATGAAACTGTAAGAAAGGAAAAATCATAGAATGTGTTGTGTGAGATTGAAAATATGCACAGTGTGAGATGAAACTCAGAGAAGAGTAACAGATGATGAAGAGAAGCAGAAGCAGAGCAGAATGACAGAACAAGTTGATGCAGAGCAGACCTGCTGAACAGAAAAAGGAAGAGAAGAATAGTAGAATAGTTAGTAGAAGACCAGATTTACAGAACAAAGAAATATTGGTAAGAATTGATTTATCTGTGTAGTTGACTGTTTATTTATTCATACCTATTCTAGGGAGGTTGGGAGGTGCTCGGGAGGACTGTTGTCCTCAGAATTTCAAGTGAAATCTTGAACACAGGAAGTTGTAGCTTCCATCTGGTTGCAGCCAGAGAAACCAGGGTGGTAGGGTGGTGCAAGGGAGAACAAGTGTTCTCTGTTATACAGGTTGGAGCCTGTGTAACTGGAAGTTGGTGCTTCCATCCAGTTGG
>ML784995.1:1055134-1093716 GCA_009831015.1 Picea engelmannii
GTCCAGTGGTTTTCTAATTCTATGCAAACAGAATTTGAAATGTCCATGATAGGAGAACTGTCATATTTTCTTGGCCTACAAGTAAAACAAAGCTCTGCAGGAATTTTTATTTCTCAAGAAAAATATTTGAAAGAGATGTTGAATAAATTTTAGATGGAAAATTCCTCTACATTTAGCACACCTATGATGGTTGGTTGTAAGTTGAGTAAAGATGATATCTCACAAGATGTTGATCAAAGGACATATCACTCTATGATAGGCATTCTTCTGTACATCACAGCATCCCATCCTGATATAATGCAAGTTGTTGGAATGGTAGGTCGTTTTCAGTCTGCTCCTAAACAAAGTCATTTGATAGCTGTCAAAAGGATATTTAAATACTTGAAGGGAACAATGACTTATGGTCTGTGGTATCCTAGAAATCAAAATTTCCAGTTAACTTCTTATTCAGATGCAGACTGGGAAAACTGTGTTGATGAGAGAAAAAGCACAAGTGGAGGAGAATTCTTTCTGGGTGACTCATTAGTTGCATGGCTTAGTAAAAAGCAAGGATCCATTTCATTATCCACTACAGAGGTAGAATACATTGTTGTTGCTACTTGCTGCACACAAATCTTATGGATGATACAAACTCTTGCAGATCTGAAGGTAACTTACACTGACCCTATTCCAATTCATTGTGATAACACCAGTGCCATTAGTGTCTCCAAGAATCTTGTTCTTCATTCCAAGACTTAGCATATTCCAATAAAGTACCATTTTCTCAGAGAACAAGTTACAAACAGAATTGTTCAGTTGAATTATATTCCTTCCAAAGAACAAATGGCTGATATCTTTACTAAACCATTAGCAGCGACCCCTTTTGGATATCTTCGTCAAAAATTGGGGGTTATAATTACTTGTGTCTAATCTGTTCACCTGGTTAGGGGGAGTACTTATTGAATATCTGGTGTATTTCCACGAAGCTTATAGTCGACAGGGGGAGTCTGTTTTGCAACAGATCAAGGGAAGAATGTTTCTTCTTTGACATTGATGTCAAAGGGGGAGAAAAGAGTTCGGGAGGAGATTCGAGTCCGAATGCATGTGGGTGCTTGTGTTGCCATCAATGCCAAAGGGGGAGATTGTTTGCAAATATATTTAACAGACAACGAATGCTTGTCATTGATGGCAAGTACAACAATGAACATGGCATGAGTATAGTAAGTTTGTAATCGACAGGAAAATAGAAGATAAATTCAGGAAGATCGAATGATCGAAGGCAACGCAACATTGATCGAATGATCGAAGGCCCATAAAGTTTGAGAAGCATTTTTGATCGATGGATCTCATTCAAAATTCCCGAAAGAATGAGGGTCATCAGATCTGAATGTATACAAGAAGAACACTGAAGAGGAGGACAGATCTCAGACGTTAGATCCAAGCGTAGGACCCGACCATCATTGGATCAAGGAGAACCTGCACGCCTTTTAAAGTATAACAAGGAGAAGCGGGTGTACAAAAATCCGAAAGAAGGAGGACCATCCATTTACGGGTAGGACACGTGGGGATAGATCATCATTTCACTGACTGGAGAGTCAAAGGAACAGGGTATCTTAACGCTGACACTCCCCCCAGGTTCATTCCATACACTATATGAAATGGACTCTTCACAGTTCTTCTCTTCACTGAGTCATTATATGTAAACTCCACCTATGTTAGAATATGATCCCACTGACTATGGTGTTCAGTGACCAAACTCCTCACCAAATATCCTAAACTTCAATTCACTACTTTAGTCTGTCCATCTATTTGCGGGTGATATGCAAAACTAAAAGATAGCTCTGTCCCCAGTTTCTTCCACAACGTCCTCCAGAAATGGCCAAAAAATTTGGTGTCCCTGTCTGAAACTATACTCTTGGGCAATCCATGGAGTCTCACAATCTCTTTGAAAAAAAAAATTGCAACTTGTATTACATCACTAGTCTTCTAGCATGGGATAAAGTGTGCCATCTTTGAAAATCTGTCAACTACCACAAATATGGAATCACTCCCTCTTTGTTTTCTGGGCAATACCAACATGAAAACCATGCTTATTTCATCCCAAGGTCTCTCTGGATAGGAAATCGTTGATACAACCCAGTATTTTGCTTCTTCCCCTTGGCATACTGACAAATATTACACTTGTTCACAAAACTCTTGACCTATTCTCTCATACCTGGCCAATAATATGAACCATTTAACTGTACAAACGTCTTGTCATGGACGAAATGTTTGGCTAGACCACCGCTATGTTTCTCTTTCAACAGGCTTTCCCTCATCGAGCATTTTGGTATGCACAACTGACAACCTCTGAACAACAACCCATATTGAATCAAATATTCAACCCATTGGCTTCTGTCTCTGAGCACAGGATTCACGCATGCTTCATATGTTTCTTTGAAATTTGTATCATTACAATACATATCCTTAAGGTGTTAAAACCCCAAGGTATTGACCTGAAATTCCTGCAGAATCAAACTTCTCCTACTCAATGCATCAAAAACCTTGTTAGCATTACTAGAAATATGTTTAATGGAAAAAGTGAAATTTTTCATAAACTCTATTCACTTAGCATGTCTCTAGTTTAATTTCTCTTGTCTGGTTATGAATTGCAAAGCTTGATTATCACTATACAAAATAAAATCCTTCGGTACAAAATAGTGCCTCCACTTCTTCAAGGCTTGAATTATGGCATATAACTCTTTGGCATATGTGGAGTACTTCTTTTTATCTTCATTCAGCTTCTCACTGAATATGCAACAGGTTTTTTATCTTGGCTCAAGACCGCTCCAATTGCAACTCCACTCACATCACACCTCACCTAAAATGTATTTCTGAAGTCTGGTAAAACCAGAATAAGTTGTTCCGTTATCTTATCCTTCAATATATTGAATCTCTTCTCAGCCTCTTCTGTCCAATTGAAAAACTTGTGTATTTTCTTCATTGTATCCATCATTTGAGCATTAATCCAACTAAAATTTATGATGAACTTCTGATAGAAACTTGTTAATCCATGGAATCTTCTCACCTCAAATATGTTCTTTGGTGACGACCATTCTCTGATTTCTTTCACCTTTTTGAAATCCATCCTCAATTCATTTGAAGAAATCACAAAAACCAAAATATATGAGTTATGTTTTCATGAAAGAGGACTTTTTCAGATTAATCAACAGCTTCTCTTGCTGCAACCTCCTCATCACCAATGTTAAATGTCTCAAATTCTCCTCTTTAGTCTTGCTAAAGACCAGTATACCATCCAAATATACAATCACAAACTTGCCAATGAAATATTTCAACACTTCATTCATCAGCCTCATAAAAGTACTCTGGCATTTGTCAAGCCAAATGACATAACAAGCCATTCATACAATCCCTCATTTGTCTTGAATGTTGTTTTCTACTCATCACCTTCTCTCATCCTTATTTGGTGATATCCAATTTTCAAGTCTATCTTTGTAAAGTAGTTCATTCCACTCAAACAATCCATCAATTCATCCATCCTTGGCAATGGGAATCTGTATTTATCTTGTTTATAGCTCTTGAGTCTGTACACATTCTCCACCCTCCATCCTTCTTCGGACTCAATACAGTTGGTACTGCACATGGACTCAAGATTTCTCTAACAAATCCTTTATCTAAAAAATCCTGAACCTGTCTTTTCATCTCCTCATTCTCTTGAGGTGTCAACCTGTATGCAACTTTATTCGGTAGGCTTGCTCCCAATCTCAAATCAATGTAATGGCTGATACTTCTGATAGGTGGTAATGATCTTGGAAACTCATCCACTACAATGTCAGCAAAGTTCTCTAATAGTTCTTGAATTTCCTCAGGAAAATATTCCATTGAAGTACTTGTAAGGATAACCCTCAACTTCCTCACTACAACAAACTGCATCTCTTGTTCCTTCTTTACTTCATTCAGGAGTTCCTTCCCACTCATGAGAAGTATGCTTGTGATGGCTTCATCCTTCACTTTCTTCTCTTCAATTGGAAGCAACATGTGTGTCCTATCATTCTTCTCCAAAGTATAGGTATTTATTCTCCCATCATGAATGACATTCCTGTCATACTCCCATGGTCTTCCCAAAAAAACATGACATACATCCTTGGCAATCATATCACATAGGATTTTGTCTCTATATCCACCTATTTTAATTTCAACAAGGCATTGTTTAGTTATTGTTACCTTGTGACCTTTCTGTAACCATGAGACTTTATACAATGTCGGATGTGCAATCGTCTCCAGCTCCAATTTCTCCACCATCTCTGTGGATACTAAGTTGTCAGTGCTCCCACTGTTAATTATTACCTTGCAATCTCTATCCTTCATCTTGTAAGCTTTCCTAAACAAATTGTTCCTCTACATTGGATTTTCAATCTATGTCTCTTGATTCAAAGGAACCTTCTTCATCATCAAGGATTTCCCATCCTCTACAACTTCTGCCGCAACATCTCGCTTATGCGCTTCCGAAATGTGAGCTTCGCCTCCTTCTTTCTTCCCCTCGGGGCATTCCCAAGACATGTGCCCTATGTTTCCATAGGCATAACATCTCACTTCTCCTCCTCTACCTCTTCCCCTTCCTCTGGGAAAATAGTTTATTCCACCACTCTTTCTTCCTTGGGAACTTCCTTCTCTCTCAGAGTGACTATGTCGTTTCTCCATCTCACCCTTAGGATTTTGTGTCTTATCATGGGAATCTCCCTTTCCTCTGTTTAAGCTTCTACCTCTGTTTTGTTGATTCTGCTTCCTGGCCAACTTCTCTTCTGCTTTCAATGAAATCTGATACACATCCTTTACTATTCTAACTGTCGCCATGTTCACTTTGTCTTAGATATCGCATCTCAGGTTGTTGATGTACCTGGCAAATTTTGCTTCGTCTCTCTCTCTCTGTCCAGCCTTGATTTTCAATATGTAGAACTCCTTTGTGTATTCCTTCACAGTCATTCCTTTCTGTCTCAGGTTCTGCATCCTCCTGAACAGATTTATATGGTAATCTTTGGGTATGAATTTAGCCTTTAGTTTGGATACCATTCTATCCTAGCTCTTAATATTTTGTTTTCCCTTGCTTCTTTTGTTGGCCTGGAATTCATCCCGCCACAATGTTGCATGTCCTTTCAACCTATTGACAACATGTCTCACCTTTTTCTCCTCCTAGACATCTTCATAGTCGAAATGCTTGTCCATTTCTCATATCTAATCAAGAAAATATTATGTGTCTAAATTACCTTCATACATTGGGACATTGATCTTCACTCTAGCTCCCAACTTGACAATCGCTTTCAGCAAGCATTCCTCTGCAGCATCCTCAACTACAACTTCGTCAACTTTTACTTCTTCATTTTCTGCATCGCTGATGTCTCCAACATTAGGTGCTCTCCTTTGTGTTGTTTCCATGGCATCTAGCCTTGCTCTAAGTTCTCTCATCTCTCTTTCCATAGATCTATTTTCTACGGGAGGCTCAACACGTATTCTAGGTGGCATTGTGTTGATGTGTCTAATACCACTCGATGATATCAGTCTACTCCTTTGTCTCCTTTTTCTACATAAATCAATTATGTAAGGGCTATGATACCACTCTGGCACAAACACCCTTCTCCCCTAAGGGATGCTCGACCTCCCGGTATTGGATCATTCATGATACTGAGTTTGATCGACTCTTCGGGTCCCTGCGAGTACCCAAAACAACTATACATAGGTCCATTTTCTCCTGAGTGACCACGGGCTATGACCGTGGACCAACCCCTTCACAATTTCAGGCTTCGGGGATATCCCGATATCTAGCTTCAACGCTTTTTGAGGTGTTCTCCTCCAAACTCTGGACCTTGTGCCATGTGTCTTCTTTTATTTTGATGACCTCACAACGCTTCGAGTTTCACGACATCGCGAACTTCCCATTCACCTTGCACACAACACTCCAGACTTTCGACTTTCGAAACTTCTAATACATTTCCACGTGTCTTCTCTGTAGCGAATGGTTGAGATCTCTTCACAACTTCATGAGTTCGTGACTCTCCTCTTACAATACCTCCGGGCTTCATGAATCACGAAGTGTTGAAACACCTTACGGATAACCTCTGCATAGTTCTTACAGATCCGACAGTCTGGAACAATCCACCTCCCTCCAGAATGGATCTCATTCATGGATTTTTTGAAACCTTAAGGATTCTCCCCCTTAAATATTTCTCATCTCTGTCCCTCATGAGCTTGTCTTCTTGGGCTTTCTTCGTCCCTCAAAACACTTTCTTCGACACTTAGTCAAAATCTCGACCTATGCATGTCTTGCAACAAGTTCTCTTCCAAAACTCAACTTCTCTTTGTGGATGATTTCACACTCTTTGCGACTATACTCCAACCACTTATCTATGACTAAATTCACACTACTCCTCCTCAAATTATGAGTTTAAGACTTTGTCACGCACTCCTTTCGGATGCATATGCACTTCTTGCATACATAAGCTTCATGCTACCTCTTCTGAGCTTTGATTCGAGACAAACTTGATCATGTACACCTTGCGGACACTATGCACACCTTGCACTTGCTCAAAGAAGAGAAACAATTGAAACTTATTCAATCTTCACAGTGACTCATACATTCAACCATGTAAATGCATTCATAGACCACAGTAACCATAAATAACAGAGAATTTCAAATAAGAAGAAAGTCTACCATTCATTCATCTAGATAGACACAACAACAACATACATTTGAGGCAATACTCCATTATATTCATTCAACAGTCATATACATGGATTCATACACTTCTCCTCCAACACTCTACAAATTATACAATAGATTCAATATCTCCTCATGGCTAGAGAGCCAACAACTACAATGGCAATCTACATAATAGATTCAATAGCCTCTTCTTGACAACGTTACAAAGATTTATACAAGAGGTGCTCTTCGAGCCTTTTCCCTCCAACTACTCTATGTTATCCTATTGAAATAAAATATGTCAACCACTTAACATCTATTACAATAAATATTCAAGTCAGACAGATAAGAGCGAAAGCTCCAGATCTGTACTGCAATCTTCGACATTAAAACAAAATACATCCCCCCATCAATATTATGCGATGACTCAACCTCCAAGCATTAAATATTTTCACAAATCAAAATCTTCCCTAGATATTACATTAATTACGCCAACTTTGGAATTCAAAATATTTCAAAATACGCGCTAGTGCACCCAGCTGTCCTCCACACATGCTTTGTTGGTGATGCTCCTACATCAGTATGCCTATGTATTATTGGAATTCCTTGACCACTATCTTGGAGAAGACTTCCAGGGTTTTTTTGATACCAAAGAGAATGACTTTGTATGAAAATGATCTGAACTCAGATACAAATGTAGTTTTTTATTGATCTTCTTTTGCTATGGGTACTTGATTTTATCAGACAGATAAGAGCGAAAGCTCCAGATCTATGTTATCCTATTGAAATAAAATATGTCAACCACTTAACATCTATTACAATAAATATTCAAGTCAGATAGATAAGAGTGAAAGCTCCAGATCTGTACTGCAATCTTCGATATTAAAACAAAATACATCCCCCCATCAATATTATGCGATGACTCAACCTCCAATCATTAAATATTTTCACAAATCAAAATCTTTCCTAGATATTACATTAATTACGCCAACTTTGGAATTCAAAATATTTCAAAATACGCGCTAGTGCACCCAGCTGTCCTCCACACATGCTTTGTTGGTGATGCTCCTACATCAGTATGCCTATGTATTCTTGGAATTCCTTGACCACTATCTTGGAGAAGACTTCCAGGGTTTTTTTGATACCAAAGAGACTGACTTTGTATGAAAATGATTTGAACTCAGATACAAATGTAGTTTTTTATTGATCTTCTTTTGCTATGGGTACTTGATTTTATTCGGAGAATCCATTGGTAAAGGAATAACATTCATTCCCTGTGACTTTGTTGATGATCTCATCAACATATGGTGTTGGAAATGGGTTTGTTACTGTGAGTTTGTTCAATCCCTAGAAGTCGACGTAGATTCTTAGATTCTTGGGATTGTTCTTCTTTGGTTGCATGACCATGGGACTTTCCCATTCCGACTGATCAATTGGATATATGATATTAGAAACTAGCATTTCCTCAATTTCCTTTTGGAAAATAGGCTTGTATTTATGTGCTAATTTATATGACCATTTTTTGACAGGCTTGGCTCAGAGTATTAGTTCAATTTTCATTTCAAACATCTCTTATACTAATCCTTTTAGGTATTTATAATCTCTGGAAAAAACATCCTAGTATTATTTTAATAGGTCGACTATTTCTAAGGTTTGATTTTCACTCGAGTAGTCACCTATTCTGGCCATTTTTTGTCGATCATCTATCGAAATGTTGAATTATTTGTTCTTGATTTTTGCATCCATCCATTTTTGTGCTTTTGATTCGTCTAATTGATGCTCTCCTTCAACGAATTTTAGATAATTTGGTGGGAAGTCAGGCTTGTCTGTATCTTCTTTCTCCTCTTTCTCTAATTCCTTGGTCACAAAGAAAATTGTTTTGGCATGATTTTGTACACTTGGGTGATTTTTATTCCAATGGAAGATCTGCCCTAGAAAAATTATGTTTTCCATATCTATCCGACGAGCTATGACAATATTTATGTTCTGAGTTGATACAAAATTACAATTCGAGGTTGAGACTAAATTGACTTTGGCTTTTCCTTTTTCCTTCATCTCCTTAGGACTTGTTTTTTCTAAAATGATTTTGATTTCTTTTACTGCTTCTTGCACAAGTGCCTCCTCTTATCTAAATTCAAATTCTTTAAGAAAGTTACTTTTAATTACATTCTAGTCGAATGTATGTATGGATTCTTCTTCTATCTTATACCATTTATGTGGTATGTCAGATAATGTATTTAGAAACATGTGTGTCCATACTCGTTCATCCCAGTATCCTACGTTTTTCCATTCCTTATCACATTGTTGAATTTGAGACACTGGGTTGAACCCAGATTTGAAAGTCAGAATGTCCAGGTTTGTCGATAATTGTTTCCCCCCAAATATTTTGAAAAAATATAAAGTGGCAATGTTACATTTATGTATTCGAGGTGCATGTGTTTCGCACCATCGAGCGACTTGACTTATGAAATACTCAACTAGACTTTGAATTCTCCTCTATTTTCTTATCGACTTGGATAGTTAGTTAACATGCATCGATAGTGAGTTCCTTTCACTGAACCGTAGGGGTTTCCTTGCAGTTTTATAAGTTAGAATGAGTGTCAACATTTGATTTAACTTTATTTCTACCATAATAGGTACAACTTGTACTAAGAATAATAATTTGGATCTTATTATTGGTATGGATTATATCGAACAAAATTATTTTTCTTGGGTTTCATAATTCTCCATTTGCCATTTGTGCAATTTTGTATCAGAATTTTTTCCTATTGATAAGGGAGATCCAACTAGGATTTCTCCTTCACTATTTGGCTAGACATTGTATATTTGATCATTTATTACTTTATATAGTCGTCAGGCTTCCTGAGCTTCATATCATGTCTTGACCCAAGGTTTTCCTTCCTTTGGATCCAGTGGGATTATAATTTTTCTTCCGCTCTCTTTCAATTTGACCCTATCTCTTTCAAGGGAGATTGTAGCTCACATGTTTCTTCCCCAAGGTGTGTCAACTAATGCATGGTAGGAAAGAATGCCTTTGAACAAATTGATTACTTTGAAATTGAATCTCGTTGGTATTCCCAGTATAGATCTTATTACGATTTTAAGGGTACTGATTATTTCAATGAACCTTTGATATGCTATCTTTAGGAAATTCATGGTTGGTTGTAGCAGTGTTTTTCTGAGTTGAATCCACGTTTCTCTTGGGAGTATGTTTACTTGAGATCAAAAATCAACTACGACTTCCTTGATCATGTATTTGTGAATTTCGAGGTTGAATTTTGGGTCGAAGTCAGTTGTATTCTGTTAATGGGATAGTTGGAGCAAACTATTAATAAATATTTTCTTCTTCCTTATATTCTCTTAGAATACTCAGTAGGTCGATCAAACAACTGATCACCTTCTTTTATTTTAATAGTTGCAGAAATTCATCTAATGTCGTATCATAAATGTTTGTATATCCTCCCTTGTTTATTTTATCTTGGTCCATATTTTTGATAAATTTCATTTCTTCCCGCATAAGTTTGTCTTGTTGATATGGATCGGGGTATATATGTCAGTCTCTCCTTTGTCGACTTAATATGTCTGGATACATATCTTCACTGGAGCATAAATGTGTTACTGCATGAAGTTTCTTTGAATTCAAGATCTCTTTTTTTGGTATTGTGTGAAAGAGATTTACATTTATTTTATTCATAATTTTTTCTAGTACAATTGGACAATCCTCGAGGGAATGATCTACTACTCTGCAAATGTTACAAAACTTGAGATCAGTTCTATCTTTGATTTGGAAGTCTGGGATAATATGACCATATTTCAAATAATTAAATAAATGTAGCATCCTCTGTCACGTCCTCTACAAAATATTTCCCGTCCTCTTCCTCGACCTTGGTAACCCCCTCGACCTCATCCTCTGTATTCGTTTCCATTTTCTTGGTCGACATGTTGGTCGACCACCCGTGTATGATATATTGAGTGAATGTTTGGTCTATTATTCCATTCAACCGACATTCCTAGGTGGAATGATTATTTTCTTCGCATATATGGCACCACTTGGGGCATGCACTCCTTATATTGTGCGGGAGGTATCTTGTTGCGTGATTTGTCGAGGTTTCAAAAATATCACAGTAAGTTTTGATATAGATGTTTCTGACTACTGGGTCTAACACATCAATGAAATTGCATTAATATTTTGTGTGACCCTGACTTGAGAAAATGGTACACCAGAGTTCATTGTGTGCAATCGACATGTTTCTGATTGATTGTCGTAGCTCTGTGGGATTTTCTTCCAGTTTTTTTCAACGATTGTCAAAGACAGGGTTCCTTCATCATCCATTTCAATTCACTGTTATTTTCTTAGGATGTCTTCACATGAATGAAGATTGTACATTCAGAGGTGAATTATGATATTTTGTAGTAATCCTGCTACATACCATTGTACTAGCAAATTTTCATTGTTTGCATAAGGGATTTGGATTAATAAATATTTAAACCTATTATCATATTCTCATACTGTTTCTCCCAGATTTTTCTTGATTTATTTTAGTTTTTGTGCTTCCAAGTGACCGTTGTCTTGATTTTTGAATAAATTGAGGAAGTTTTTCCTTATATCTTCCTTCGAGCGTTATTGATTGTCTTTATAATTCATAAACCAAGTAATATATTGTAATATTCCATATATAAGAAGTATGCAGAACATAAATAAATAGCTAGAAATGGCATATGAACAACAATATAACCAGAACAACACCACAATAATACCAAAATGATACTAGAATAATACCAGAAAGAGCACTTTGATTACTGAGAGCAATGTTCACTTGCCTCTTCGAGGGGGAAACCTCCAGTAGAGCATAGCTCTATTAAAATAATATCCAAGACAAAAGTTTGCATACCCTCGACTCCTATTTATACTAAATATGTCTATCAAAAGAACCATCTAGAGGAAGATCCTTCTAGAAGCGGAAGCTTCTATTAGGTCTTCTTACATTGCACTTATTCTTCTATATTTCTAGGCCTTATTAATATTGAACTTTATTACATGGAAATATATTATTCTACCTATGTGATGGGTTAGGTCCCTAACATGTCCTCCCCCTTAAAAACAACCTTGTCCTCAAGGCTTGATATGGGGAAATTGTTGCAGAATGGTAGTTGGTTCCCAAGTGGCATCTACTGGAGTTGTATCTTTCCACTGGACTAACACTTCCTTGATGGTTCGCTGACGTAGATGACGCTCACGCTAGTCCAAAAATGCTTATGGTTGTAGCAAAATGGAGCCTTCTTCATCCAACTCGGGAAGGTTAGTTTGAGTTTAGATTTGAGTTCCAATCACCTTATTTAAGCAAGAAACATGAAAAACATGATGGAGCTTAGAATGACTGGGAAAATCTAACTGATAGGCCACTTTTCCCACACGATTGAGAAAATTATAAGGACCATAAAATTTGGGTGCCGGTTTTTGACAATGGTCAACCTTGAGGGAATTTTGCTTGTAGGGTTGCAGTCAAAGAAACACATGATCTCCTTCTGCAAATTGACATTCAGAGCGACCTTCATCTGCTTTTTTTGTCATGTGATTTTGGGCCATGACCAAATTCTCTTTGAGGGTATGAATAATAGCCTCTCAAACTGTAATCATTTGGTCAACCACCTGGACCTTCGAGACACCTGGAAAATATGAGAGAATTGAAGGTGGATTTTGTCCATATACCACTTCAAAAGGAGTCAAGCAGGTAGTTGTATGGTACGAAGTGTTGTACCACCATTCAAATAGTGGTAACCATTGATCCCACTGATTTTTTCTTTCCGATGCAAAACACCTCAAATATGTTTCCAAACACTTGTTGAAAATTTCATTTGGACCATCAGTCTGGGGATGATAAGTTGTGATGAGATGCAATTGGGTGCCTTGTAGCTTGAATATTTCTTGCCAAAAATTGTTGGTGAAAGTTGGGTTGTGATCAGAGACAATAGAATGTGGCATGCCATGAATATTGAAGACCTAATCCATGAAAATTTGAGCGACAGTGGATGTTGTAAATGGGTGTTTAAGAGCATAGAAATGAGCATACTTGTAAATACGATCAACTACCACCATGATGATTGATTTATTTCCCGATTTAGGTAATTCTACAATAAAATCCATAGAGATATCCCACCAAATAGTAGGTGGAATCAGAAGTGGTTGTAGTGTGCCAAGAGATTTGACTTTTTATCCCTTGTTGAGTTGACACACATCACATTCAACCACAAAATTATGAACGTCATGTTTCATACCATCCCAGAAAAAAGAACATTTGACCTTGCCATAGGTTTTGGTAGACCCAGAGTGCCCAGTTGTGGGTGTAGCATGAAGCTCATAAAGTACCGTGGATTTAAGTTTTGATTGTTTACTTAAATACAAATGACCTTTGTATCGAAGCTCATCATTGAGCCAATAGTACCCTGGGGAAAATGGAGAATTGGACTACAATTTTTGTATCAGATGCAAACTTTTGGGATCGTGTAGCCATTCCTGACAAACATCTTGGAGCCAATCTAGTACAATGAAGGAGAGAGAAAAAGGGACCCTTCATATTCATATTTTCGGGAAAGTGCTTCAATAACCACATTGTATTTTTCTTTCTTGTCAATGATCTCATAATCATATCCAAAGAGCTTAGTCACCTATTTTTGCTTCTTTGGGGAGGAAAGGAGTTGTTCTAGAAAATACTTGAGGCTTTGATGATTTGTCTTAGTTTGGAAGAGTTGCCTCAATAGATAAGGGTGCCAAATATCCACGACATCCAGAATAGGCAACATTTCCTTTTCATAGATTGATTTTCCCAAATTGCGCTCATACATCTGTTTTCTGGTAAAGGCCAAAGGCTGACCCTCTTTCATAAGGACAGTGACAATTCTTTTCTCATAAGCATCACATTCTAGGACAAAGGTCTTTGTGAAATCAGGAAGGGCCAAGAATGGAGTGGTGCACATGGCCATCTTCAAGGTTTGAAAACCCTGAGTAGCTACTGGAGTCCAAGTGAAAGAATTATTTTTAAGGAGTGTAGTGAGAGGTGCCACAATATTTCCATAATTCTTAACAAACTTGTGACAATAACGTATTAAACCCATAAATCCACACAATATTTCGAGAGTCTTTGGGTGAGCCCAATCTTGCATAGCTTCAATATTTTTAGGATCCACCCTAACGCTAGCCTTACCAACAAGATGACCCAAGTACTCAACTTCTGAGGCACCAAAATCACATTTAGATTGCTTGAGGAAAAGTTGGTGCTGAGAGAGTAGATGGAGAACTCGATCCACATGAGCAATATGGGTTGTCCAGGTTTTACTATAGATGAGGATATCATCAAAGAAAACTAAGACAAAATGACGAAGAAAGGGACGAAAGACATGATTCATGAGGATTTGGAAAGTGGAGGGAGAATTACAAAATCCAAAGGGCATGACCAAAAACTCATAGTGGCCCTTATGAATTATAAATGCAGTCTTAGGAATGTCTTCCTCTTTCATATGGATCTGGTGGTAGCCAGAACGAAGATCAAGTTTAGTAAAAAATTGGGCACCACTCAATTCATCCAAGAGGTCATCAATGGCAGGAAAGGGAAATTTGTCTTTAATGGTGAGTTTTTTGAGGGCGCGGAAGTCAGGACACATCCACCAAGAACCTTCTTTATTAAGGACCATGACCACGGGTGAAGAGTAGGGGCTTATACTAGGTCGAATAACACTTGCGTGGAGTAGGTCTTGAACAATTTTTTGAATTTCTTTTTTTTTGGAAAAGGGGTGACGATAGGGACGTATATTGGGAAGAAGGATTCCCAGGACAAGGGGAATGGAATGATCATGAACACCACAGAAAGGAGGAAGTCCTTGGGGAGTGGAAAAAAACACTTGATGTTTAGAGAGGATGGATTGGAGGTGTTGTGGCACAAAGGGTGTCTCAGTTTCTTGTATGGCATGGAGTTGGGAAATAATGCCAGAATGACCTTCGTTGAGTAGCTTTTCCATGCGATGGGAACTAATGATCTCCGAGGAACCTATGGTGATGCCTTGGAAATTATATTGTTGGCCCTCCTGGTCGAATTCATGGTTAATTCCTTAAAATCCATGAGAATGGAACCCAAAGTCCTTAGCCATTCTGCACCCAACACAATGTCACAACCGCCCATGTCAATAGCAAACATATGATATTTCAGGTGGTATTCACCAATTTGGAGATGCACATTTTCACAACGCCCTCCACATTTCATTGACCCGCCATTGGAAATCATGATTTGAAAATTATTGAATGCACGGATATAGCAATTAGTTTCTTGGGAAATGAAGCGATGAATAAAATTATGGGTTCTTCCACTATCAACAAGAATGATGAACTTCCTATGTTTGATGTAACCAATTATATTGAGGGTTTGGGGAGTAGAGAAGCCAGTGATATCATTTAGGGAAATGACTAGTTCTACTTCGGGAGGGTTTGAGGGACGGGTTATGTCAGTGGGTTCAGGTGACCCTGACACAATGGGAGCCTCAACATCCTCTTCTGAAACATCCTCCAATACGGCCATAAAAATATTTTGTTCCTTACACTTGTGTCTCAGAAAATATCACAATTATAAGAAAGGCCTTTGAGTTGGCATTCAACCATTTCGTCCCTAGTCAATTTATGGATCTTTAGTGGAGTAGAAGGAGGAGTGGGAGTAACTATTTTTTTGAGAAGAGACAACCTGTTGTGATTCCTTAGCTATTTTAGTAGCGTCCACCCAACTCTGAGGCTGAGCCATGAGGATAAGAGAATGAATCGCATCCTTGAGGCCACTGATAAAACATTCTTGGAAAGAAGCATCAGACATGCCATCTTTACGGAAAGCCGGTCACTCAAAAGAAACTATAAAGTCTTCCACTGTACCAGATTTTTTCTACTTTGTCAAACAACCTAAATGGTTGGTGTCAGTGTCAAATCATTCATAAAGCTCCACCACAAAGTGTGTCCAAGCCACATACCCTTGGAGGACATTTTTTCTCCATTGCCACCATTTCCAACGTTCTTGATCTATATGGAGAACACCATACCAGCATTTGGCCAACTCATCTATAATGCCATAAAAAGAGAAATAATGTTCCATTTGAGTTACCCAGCTAGTGGTATCCGATCCATCAAATTTGGTCACATCCACATGCAGAAGGAGTAGGTCACGCTGAAAGTGATGGGGCTGAAAATTCTAGGAATGAGAAGAAGTTTCACCTTCAGTATGCAAAGGTGGGTTAGATAAGGGAAGATCTGTAGGGATATGCAGCTTGGCATAGATCATCGTAGCGATAGATTCAAGATGGGTAGTAATGTCTTTTTGAGCTCTTGTTTGAGTTCCATGATTGAGACGATGGAGGAATGCATCTTTTGTATTGGTGGTGGAAATATTGGCACTGAGTTGTCGCACTTCTTGTTGGGTTTCTGTGAAATTAGAGTGCAAGTTAGTGAAGAGAGCTTCAAAGTCTTGGCTACAGGTATGGGATATGATGATGAGGGAACACGAAAAGGGGTGGGTGGGACCACACAGAAAATGGGTTATGGGTGAAGTGTATCACAACAATCAGGGTGACGACTTGAATCTAATGGGGTAAATCCAAAATAAGGGTGTTGGAAGGGGGTTGGGTCCACAAGAAAAAAACAATTGTTGAAAAATGATAGGTATGACTACGATAAGGGTGAAGAGAGAAATACAATGGAATAGGTCTCAAATAATGGTGCCAACATGATCCAAACTTCTTCTTTTTTATTACTCCTGTGGATCTATACTCCAATCTGAAGAATACTATAGTGATGAAATGCCCAAATGCTTAACAGGAAGAAATGTGTAGTAATTTCACAACTCGAATGCAAGAGACACAGTTGCGTCACAATATATATATTATGTTCTATTTTTGTTTATGTCCCAAGGGTTAGGTATTCAAGGGTTCTACAAACAAGGTTTTTCCCTGTGCTATAGCTCTCGGATATACGTGCAAGGTCCAACAGTAGTACTCAGCCCAATATCTCAGGACACCAACTAAGGAGGCTAGATCGTGCCCTTAGCCGTATTACCCGACTACCTAGGTACTAGAGACTATCTTCCCGAGTTTTGTTCTCAGTGGAAATATAGCAGTCAGGAGACCAATCGGTTTATCTATGAAGGGCTTCAGGAGATCTAGGATGATCTGTATGCAGGTGTTGTCTGATGCACTACCACTCGAAGGGGTACCAACAAGGTTTACAAGGGTGACCAACATATGTTCACTTAAGTACCACTTGTATTTCTTGTGTGTATGAATCCTCGACCGCGGGTTTATGCGTGTAACGACATATCTTTATAGCTTAAAGACACCAGAATATGTCTCTACCCTGAAAAACAATTAACCCACAATTTTTTGCTGAGGAAGGTTCTCTAATACCACTTGTAATATTCCATATATAAAAAGTATGTAGAACATAAATAAATAGCTAGAAATGGAAGATGAAAAACAATATAACCATAACAACACCACAATAATGCCAAAATGATACCAAAATAATACCGGAAATAGCACTTTGATTACTGAGAGCAATGTTCACTTGCCTCTTCGAGGGGGAAACCTCCTGCAGAGCAGAGCTCTATTAAAATAATATCCAAGACAAAAGTTCTCATACCCTCGACTCCTATTTATACTAAATATGTCTATCAAAAGAACCATCTAGAGGAATATCCTTCTAGAAGCAAAAGATTCTATTAGGTCTTCTTACATTGGACTTATTCTTCCTTATTGCTAGGCCTTATTAATATTGATATTTATTACATGGAAATATATTGTTCTACCTATGTGAGGGGTTAGGTCCCTAAAAAATCTTGAGCTTGAAGGGAAGCATTGAATAGTGTCATTTGTTTGTCTTCATCAGTTATGTTGGCTATGTCCCAAAATTTCTTGTAGACAAACCAATTCTGATTAGGGTCTTTTTCATCTTCATAAATTAGATATGATTTAGACTTCTTGGGTTTCTTTGAAAATGGAACTATTGTAAGATTTTGTGTCGAGTTCATATTACTTTCTTGGGTCGGGTTATGGATTTCCGACTTGACTAATTCAATTGCTAATTGTGCACATTCTTTGCTTGGGATTTTAGCGTCTTTCTGACAAGATTTATCTAAATATTTGACGAATCATCCTCTACAAGGTTGTGACTGTTCATTTTCACTATCTGTTGACTTGGAATATTCTAAAAGTTGATTCAGCAAGGGAGAAATTTTTGCGAGGTCTCTTACATGAATAAGTATATGTTCTGGTCAGTTTCCATTGTTTTCTTGTGCTACAATTAGAACTGTATCTCTTATTTTACCAGTGTTATCAGTTCGACACGACACCTGTTGTGACTATATTTCTTTGTGAAGTCTTTGTTGGATAAAGTATGTAATATGAGGGCTAGGAATTCTTACAAGAGAAAGTCAAATTGCGAGTCCTAAATTTTCAATCTCCATGTCGAATTGGTCATTGGATTGCTAGGTATCATTGGCTACCACACTCAATTACAAGCTTCCACTCCTTCAATGATTCGTCGGGGCACTCTCAATCTCTACTCCAAATATTTGTTGTGCCTGTGAAAGTTTTCTATGAGATTTTTGGAGATCCCTCTCATTTCACAATTCTTCTCGTTTATTTTTCCTTTTATCCCATTCTATTTTTTGAATATCCACTGAAGGCTAATGGATCTGCATTCGATGCACAAATTTCTTGTTAGAATTAGTTATCTTTCTCTCAACTTCTAGCATTTTTGACTTGGGTCTGGTTTGACTTCAGTTCAACTTTGTCTTTAACTTCGACTTCAACTTATCTCATCCCAAGGATCATCCATCTCCCTGACATCAACCTGACTTACTCATGGTCAACAATTTCCATTGTCATTTTTTGTACAATCATTTCTTTAAAAATTAATCCCAAGATTCTATAGTATCTTTACAATTTTCTTCTAAGAAAGATTCCCACTCTTCTTGTCACTTTTGAAAAATGAAGTTTGGAGGACGATATTTCAAGGGGGGTCGGTGCTCGACAATGTCACTGACTCCTTTTTCTAAGAGGAATTTATGCAACAGGGAAGGGATGATGTAAAGGAATTCGTCGTACAATTCTGTATAGAATTTGTTCTTGATGGTTTGGACTGAATTTCTATCTTCAACTACTTGATATTTGATTTAAATTTCCACAATCCTCTCGACCCACTCATTTAAGTTTTTTCTTCCACCATTTATGATCTTGTGCATCAAATGCTCATCAGAAGTGGGTGTGTGCATTAGGATGAATGATATATGTGAATAATGGCTTCCAGAAATCTTTCATGATTTTCTGAGAATAATTGAGCACATGCTTCAGTGAGCATCAATTGATTTATTCTTTCATAATTATTGATGTAATTGATAATCTGATGTTCCCACCATTCACGTATGTCTTTCAAAGTTAGAATCTATGTGCATTTTTGTTGTGCATTGCCAAGTTTAGAATTATCGGCAAAAAAACCAATGTTGTAGTCTAGGGGAAAGTATGAGAAGGTTGCTAGCAAGTCCTTAGATAGAGAATTACACACTACAACAATATATATAAGAACACATAGACATATATAAGAGCATACACAAGTGGGGGAGAACCATCAATAAATTTTATTATATATATGTAAAAATCAACCTATGTATTTCCATTACATGATAGTGTATATATGTGTGTGATATACAGTTACCAGTCAATTACATTCCTTAATTGTTTGGTTGTTCAACTCTAACTGTCTGTTTGACCGAATTCCTAACTGACTATTACAATCGACGTGGCTAGTCGACTAGTGGGTCTAGTCGATGGGGCCGACTAGCCCCTACAATAGTTTCTATTGAAGATTGAGGATGAAATTTACTTCACGTTCTATTATGGAAACATTTGGAATTTAACACAAATGAAATACTATAATTTATGACCATCAAATTATTTTTGTATCCATCAATCCAATGATCAAGTATATTTGTAATTCTATCAGTTTGTGCTTTAAATGATTTTCATCGTAAGTGTGTTTTTGTTTTGAAGCACTAGAACTTAGATTCTCTTTCTTATTTTAGATCTCATTTATGCACTAACCCTACACATACAGTGTTACCATCTCACAAGCTTATGCCCCTAGATTGATAAAGAAGTGTAACATAGTTTAGAACAACTAAATTTTGTGACAACATTATTCATGATATAAGAATGAAATGCCTAACAACTAGCATATAATTTCCTTTCCTTACATTTTACCATAGCCATCTACATCTCATAACCAAAAGAAAATATAAATTATAAAATAAATTAAACAAGTTGCATGTAATGTTTTGAGAACAATAAGAACACTTATCTAAAGTTGAAGCTACCCAACCACTGAATTGGGGTGAATGGTTTGCCACCAAACTATAGGCACAAAAACACATTGTATTTCTATAGTTGGTCAACCCCTAGCCATACCATGATACATAGAGGGATAATTTAACAACACTCATAAAATGATGGTTAATTAACAATCTCTCTCACAGGTGTGAGATCAATAGGGATTTATTTATCCACTTGGTGCAGGGTATCCACGACTATTAGGCATTCCTATATTGGATGAAACAACACCTAAGGGGGTCCATTTATTTCTCCACAATCCCTCAAGGAATCTCCTCCCTTTTTCTTAGCATGCACACCCATCTCAACACCAAGTTGTATCCCTCATGCTCAATGAGATTAGGAAATTCCATATGCTAGTTCAGGGCCTCAAATCAAGGCTTACTAACTCTGATTTCATAGGTGATGAAAATATTATGAGAATGATTTTATCTGCATGAATAGACTCAGTCTCTTTGCATGCCAAAAAAAAATCCTCCACCCCCACCCCCCCATACAATCGTGGTTTTCTCCTTTTTCCATGTAGCTAGGGTTGTCCATGATTTCTCATTGATGTACTCACTCCATTCCTTGCATTTGATGCTGAGAGGACTCTCTCAATTATCACCCCAGGCTCAATAACTGTTAGGTGGAGACACTTCAATCACCCAAGTTTATGCAAAACAATTCAATGCTTTGGGATGGAGGGAAAAATGAGTGAGACATTTTTTAATTCAGATATCAACCAAGATGTTTTTGATAAGGATGACTTGGGATTATTTACAAGGTGAACCCCCAAATCCCCCTCACTATTTCTTGCTTGTAGTATCATGGTCCCTGTAAATGTTTGTGCCTTAATCAATTGTTGGCACTAAAATAAATACACATCCATTGTTTTCTTAATTTATCCAATTCAACTTGACATGATAATGAAATATTCGTACTGAAATGAGACAACATTAGATATAATAATTAAAATTTAAATAAAAGAATAAAAATGGATATGTTACACTTTTATCCTATTAACTAATATGCTTTGTGGTCATCACTAAAACTACTAATTATGTATAAATATTTTCATATAAAAAAAATTATCTTTATTTATAAAATGACATCAAATAACTTGTCAAAAGGATCATTTACTTAAACAACTTTTATTTTCACACATTATTATATGACCACCTTTATGAGTGAGTATTCTCTTATTACCCTCTTAATCTAAAGAGACTACCATATTAATTTATTGAATGCATATATTTATTTATTTTTGTCCTCACAATTTCACCATTTCAATTTGGATCGATTACCTTTCCATTAGCATTTGGATCGATCTTGTAAAATAAATTCCTTCCCTTTCATAAAGAAAGCCATTACCTTTCCATTAGCATTTGGATCGATCTTGTAAAATAAATTCCTTCCCTTTCATAAAGAAAGCCAGGTTAGATTATTTTCCTCAAAACTTTCAAGTTACAAAGTTCACTTTCATAGAATAAAAACTTTCTTCTTCAATTAAAAAGTAATTTCTTATATTTATTCATTAAAAAAAACACCTCATCTAAACTTGCACGTAATAGTCTTTTATGACTAATTTTTCACTCGACATCATACCATCCATAACATTACCTCTCAATGGATGTTATTTCTCTATCATAAAAACATGCAATAAAGCCATTTTGAATTCTATCTTATTTATTGAAATATGATATACTTGATTGTTGTTTTAACCCTTTGGGTAAAGACATTTTTTTGCTTTTGGTAGTTAGTTTTTGTATAGAATTTCAAATAGCTAATTTTTTAATTTCATTTTTTTCCATATTATCGAGATAAAGAGGATGGATATATTAAAATATTTCAAGTTAGTTATCATCGAATAAATGATAAAAAAATCTTTAAGTAACACCCTATAATAATGAAATTTTTTTTTTTAACTGGAACCGAATATATATATATATATATATAGGTTGCGTCGAAGAAAATCAACATATCAAAAATATTTTACAAAAATTGGCTCTGCTATCATGCTGAAAAGCATAGTAAATTCTTTGTTATACATCCATGTAGGCTGGATGCAAATTACTTTAACAAACTGTCTAAGTAAAAATATATATTTGTAGAACATTTATCAATGGGAAGATTCATGATTTGGAACTTCCTGAACTCCATCTTGGACTGGAACATTTTCTTCTACTTCCATATGCAATGCATCCCGTCCTCCTTGTTCTTCATCCTAGTTTGCAAAGAAATATATCCTTGAATCATGGTTAATAGAAGTAGATTGGGATTGTTGTGGCATAACCAAGGACCTAAGGTGATGGCATTCCATCGTCGGATTATCAATGTGCTGAACAAGAGATGCAAAAATGTGTTCCATTACCCCTACTTTGGTCGTGACTTTCCTAAGGTCCACACTGTTTCCTTCAATAATGTCTCCATGCCTGCATAAAATGCAGTTAATGTCACTCCAAGAGGGGTCCATTTTGAGACAGAGAAAATGGCCAAGGATATCAGTCCTCAACCAATAGTTAACCCAACTTCCAGTGATGACATAATCAATTATGAAGGAGTACTCGGAATAACTAGGTCACTAACTAACAAACCCACTTTCCAAATTGACAGTAGAGGCAAGGAGAGGACATGCAATTGACCACAACTCACAAACAATTAACCTACCATTAATCCAACTGACAGAGGAAAAGGTGAAAGGGTATTCATGGAAACCAAGAAACCTACCTTCCAGTCTGATACTTAAGGAAAGGATAGAACAAACCAATCTACCATACCATGGCCTACAAGCATAACCATTCCCAAAAGTGAAAGAATCAAGGTGGAAATTAGGATATTCAAATTTAAAATTTAGAAAAGAAAAGAATTGCAATCTTAAGTGCTTCAGAGAAGAGTAAGATAACTTGGATACCTAGAAGAACCTAGTAAGAATTCCATTCAAGTCCAACATTGATACTCAGTCGCCTAGATTTAATGAATTCCTACTGCAAATACCCACAGACACCTCAAAGACGAACCACTACTAACCACACCAACCAATGTCACCATAGAGGGAAATGAGATTCAAATCCATAACTATCACGCTAGATATACTTCCTTCACACACATAGAAATGAATGCACCCGTTTATTTCTTGGCTAGGCATATGTACGAGCCATGACTAATTTATTCTTCTATCTCACCAAATGTCACAATAATTTAATGAGCACTTCATATTCTTATGGGATGGGAAGACCCCTTTTAACTCCATTAAAAACGAATTCACCTTCCTCTAGCCTTGAACCGACCTTATCCCACCTATCAATGCCAAAATTAATCTCTCTTTTGATGGGGAATAAGGAGAATCCTTCAAATTCCTTAAGGAGAGAAAGGGAGTGATACATTACACTTTTGAAGACATTGCTCCCGGTGATGGATCTTTTTATAATCACCCTTATCACCAGCATGGAATCACTAAGGATTGTTAATTTTTATATTCCCATTACTTTTGTGTTTCTAATGCCTTCCAAAAGGGCATAGGAATCTGTTGTGTTGTTTGAAACATTGCCTAATCCTCATGCAAACAAAGCAATAACATTTCCTTTGGGTTACAAGTAATCCCCCCTGCACTTGTTTCCCCTATAATAATTGACACTTTAATATGGATTTGAACTCAAATATGGAGGTCTTCGGGTTTAAATGTAAGTCCAATGTTACCTACCATAACATCACTAGAAATGTCTATAGTAGAATCTAAATACATGTTATTGAAGTTAATGCGAAGACATCCAAATACATAATCTATATAAACACATATATTTAGACATCTATATTAACATCAAAATAACATCTATGAAATAAACATTGAGATAAAAGTAAAATATAATGATCATAGCAGTCTATGATAAATAATAATCAATAGTTGTAAAAATTATAAAAACAATAAAATAATAATAATAAACAACATATTTTACCGTTTTGATTATGGTGATTGTGTTTGTGATAACAATCATAATTGATGATATTGGTGATAATGACTAGATTGGTCATGGTTAACCAAGTTGATATTATCAATCAAGGTTAATCTTATTTATCATCATCATCATCATTATCTTCATCATCTTATACATATTATACATTCTAATTCTTATGACATTGTTGATGTGGGAAAATGTCTCGAGTCAACAACATTGGTTTACTCGATAAAATGGCCCAATTAGACCTTCCTCCATTGAAATGGAAAACCCTCCAATCATGGATCAACTAATATTTATTTTTTTATGTTCTTTTACCAGTTAATTTCGAGATTACCTATGATTTCTACATGCAATTAAGAAGTGAATGCAATGTGCAATTAAAATCTATTTCTATCTAATCTTTCTAACTATTTATTCTATCCTTACAAGGAGAACATGCTAAATAGAACCAATTTGATATAAAACATCGGGAAGTGACAAAGAGTAAGATGGATAGTATCCATATACCATTGGAACCAAATCCAACTTGTTAGCACAATATAATAAACAAACATGAATATGATAATAAAAATAATACCCTCTCACCTCAACATTAACAATACACAAGTTAAGAAACCAAGGAAGTAGAGAATGACAAATATATGTTACAACCATCAACAATTTCATAAAAATAAAACAATATGAGCCTACTAAGGCATCTTTACACACACATGAAGATAGATTCAACTACTAATAAAATACATGTTTCACATAAAAAATCATTAAGCATAAATCAAGGAAATGTATGCAAAAGTATTGAAGACAACTTACATATACCATTTGCATAATACCCCCAAGTTTGCTCTGAGGATTGGAGATAGCTTACATCTACCATTTTCACAATATCCCCAAGCTTTCTCTAAGGATTGAATATATCTTACGTATCATGATTTTCATGTTCAACAAGTGATCCAGGTGGATATTGGTGGCCACCCACCTATTCCAACTGGCTCCTCTTGACAGTTTTTAGTTCAACACATTATTATGTACTTCTTTGTAATTGTGGGTTCTACACTTCAGGGGTTTTCTGAAGAACTACACATCTTCCAGGTGGATATTGGTGAACTCCACCTAATCCAACTAGATTATTTTGTATATTTTCATGTCAGCACATCTTGTTGTACTTCCATGGCCATTTTGGGGCCCTAAACAATGTTTTTTTGGTTCACCACAATCAAACTATAGACAGAGACAGATTTTGATGGCGTAATGTGTATTTCTCTAAAATACCTTTCCAACGGGATATCATGCACCTATAACGGAGGTCGTATGAAAAAGTTACGACCCCGGGAAGTTGAGGTACCAAATTAGCCATAGGGGCCCACATAAATTTTCATGTTTCATCTCCTAGGGTTAGGTTTTTGGATGTCTAAGGTTTTGGAATTCTTGAGTAATGTTAAAAAGGCCTCTGGAGCCTCATTGTAATCATTCTTCTCAGACGGATGTGCATATCAGCCACATCTCTTCTCAGAGATAGATACCACCCATTCAAGCAAGTGTTTTAGTTCTACAATTTTACAGTTTCAACCTATTTAATTTATTCAATAGAAGATATTGTTCACCAGATATCTCTGTGTTTATTGTATTTAGTTTGTTAATCAATTCGTTCTTCTCCTAAATCTGGATCAGTGGTATCATAGTGGTCTGCTCTTTATTTATTTTTCTTCATGCATGTCCCTGACAAGATCTGGGTACAAGAAGTTGGGACTCAAACCAATCGAGTTGTTGCAATATTGGCCACGCCGAGTCAGAAAAAAACCCCTGGGAGATGAAAATAAAGATGATGGATAAGGATATACTTTTAATATGTTTCTCAAGGAATCTCTTGCGCAACAAAGGAACGAAATGATGGACAACTTTGCACAGATACTTCAGTGGCTTCCCACATGAGAAGCATATTTATCAAGCGGCCATGCGACCCCCTTCAAGGTACGGGTAAATTTTTATATTCCATTATTTGAAGGACTGATAGATGCGGATGCTATAAATAAATGGTTAACTTTAATCGAAGGGCATTTTTCGGTCCACAATTTTTTCGATAGGGAAAATATTACTTTTTCACTCCTTAAGGTCGTCCCCCAGGTTAAGGATGGGTGGGACACTTACTTTGAGAAAAGGGCCATAGAATAATCTCCAATATTTGTGGTTTCCCCTACATGGGATTACTTTTGGGATGCCATTAAAGAATAATACTACCATGTTGGAATCTATGAGGACCAATACACCAGATGGACCACCCTGCATCAATAAGGGGACCAAAAAGTACCAGATTTCACCAATATTTTCAATACCCTGCGCACCAAATTGGGTATCAAAGACTCTAAGCGACATCTAGTACTCAAATACCACGTCTATTTATATAGATACATTCAAACAGAAATGAAGTTTATGGACATCACCTCATTGGATATGACTTATAGATATGTTGTCAAGATCAAACAAAAATTTAAGCAGAAGATGCAAGAGTTTGGATCTTCAAACTCCTCACAGCCAAAGCAGGGCAAAGGAAACCCCAACCCACACAACAAGGGACAAAGCAAATATGGCCACTCTCAGGAAAACCAGTCCAAGCCACAACATAAGAAGGGTAATGAGAAGACTAAGAAGGACACGAGAAAATGGTGTGAATACTATAAAGTCCCTTGGCACAACACTCAATAATTCCACTCCAAGCAGTCACTCATGGTTGAGCTGAAGGATTCTAAGTCAAAGGCCGATTCTAATTCTGAATAAAATCTAGAAGGAGGGAAGCAGATTATTGATGTTGAATCCAGTGCCACTATCGCTACCACCAAATTCCAACCAAGCCAACCAGAAGAACCAAAGGAAGGGGAACGCTTCTTTCACTCAAATATGTGGGTAGAGGGGACTCCGCTTCATTTCATTGTCGACAATGGCAATCAGAAGAACTTGATATCAGCAGAGGTCATCAAGTGGCTAGAGTTTCTGACGACACCGCACCCTCAACCCTACACCATCGGTTGGCTTTGCCAAGGAAGAGATCTTTGTGTCAGCCAACAATGTCATATTCCCTATGACATCAAGCCTTTCAAATATGAGATATTGTGTGATATTTCTCCCCTTGAATTTTTTGATGTTATTTTAGGACAACCATATTTGTGGAAGCATCATGCTATGTATGAGTCTAGACCTTGTAGTGTTATTATTATTTTGGGTAGACAATTGTACATGATACCATAGGTAGTGCCACCTAGCGCTATTTCTTTAATCTCTGCTAAGTAATGCAGTAAGGTCATTTCACAGACCAAGAATTTCTTCTTCTTTGTGATCCGTGCTCATAGTAAGAAGAAGGTCACCGCCACATCCATGGCCTCTACATACAACCCCTCTTTGCAGCAGAGGCAAGTGGACAGGATTATGGAAGAGTACAAAGACATCTTCTCCTCACCCATCGAGGTACCGACACACTGCCAAGTCAAGCATCCAATTGATCTAAACCTTGATGCACCTCTACCTAATGGACCATTCTATCATCGCTCGCTGATGGAAAATGAATAAATCAAGCGTCAGATCCAAGATATTCTTTAAAAGGGTCACATCATACCCAACTCCTCCCCTTGCAGAAGCCCAATTGTACTAGTGCAAAAGAAGGACAAGACCTGGTGACTCTGCATTGATTATAGAGCATTAAAAAAATCGCATTCAGAAACCGGTACCCAATTCCCAGGATTGATGACCTTCTTGACCAACTCAAGGGGGAAAAGTTCTTCAACATGATTGACCTAAAGTCTAGCTACCACCAGGTTCCCATCGAACCAACTGATGTATGGAAGACAACTTTCAAATCCAAATAAGGTCTCCTCGAATTCTTGGTCATGCTCTTTGGCTTAACAAATGCACCAGCCACTTTCATGAGGTTGATGGATGATGTATTGAGACCCTTCACCAACTCTTTTGTGGTGGTATATTTGGATGACATCCTCATCTTCAATAGAACCTAGGAGGAGTACATGTGACATATTCATGAGGTTTTGAGCACTCTGCAGTAGCACAAGCTATATGCCAACTTGGAAAAATGTTCCTTTATCATGAACATGGTCCAATACTTGGGCTACATTGTTGATGAGCAGGGGGTACAGGTTGATCCCGCTAATATCCAAGTCATCTGTGACTGGCCAACCACAACCAAAATAACCGAGCTTCGAAGCTTCTTAGGGCTGGCCAACTTCTACCGACAGTTCGTGTTGTGATTCTCTCATATTGCATGGGCCCTCATCCACATGACCAAGGGCAGTGGCAGGGATAATTTCATGTGGGGGAAGGAAAAACAAAGAGCATTTGAGAATCTGAAGCATCATTTGTGCTCATCTCTTGTACTCTCCTTGCCCAATCTGCAACAATTGTTTGAGATTGAGACTGATGCATCTGACTATGTTGTAGGTGCAATTCTCACTCAACACAGTCATATGGTGGCATACCATAGTGAGAAACTCTCAGATACTGCCCAGAAATACCCCACCTAAGAAAAGGAAATGTATTCCATTGTACAATCTTGTCGTCAATGTAAACATTACATTCTGGGAAAGGAGACGATCATCCACATTGATCACAAGCCTCTGTAGTTCATAAAGACACAGGGAAAGTTGCAGAATGACCACCATTAGAGGTGGTCCACCTACCTGTAACAATTCCATCTCAACATCAAGTATAAGAGAGGGAGCACAAATCATGTCATTGAATGCATTAGTCGACCTCCTATGGTTTCACTCACCACTATGCTCCATTCCTATGGAAATGAGGCATCTGAATGGCCCCAACTTTATTAGAAAGATCCAGACTTCTCCACCACCTATCAGGTCTTGGGTACAGGCGCGACTGTTCTCCAATTTTCACATTCAGGATGGGATATTATGCCATCTGAGCCATCTTTGTGTTCTTGTAAGAGAGCATTCAAAGCTAATTTGGGAATCCCACTATAGTCGTATGGAAAGACATTTTGGCGTGGAGAAAACTGTGGTCGTTCTCCAGAAACATTTTTATTGGCCAAAACTTCAACAGGGCGTCAACAAGTATATCAGATCTTTCACTACCTATGCCATTTCCAAGGAAACCATCAATAAGCAAGGCTTATAAACCCATCTTCCTACCCCAAAGAATCCTTGGGAATCCATCTCGATGGATTACATGTCTAGATTTCCATCCACCAAGCAAGGCAATGATTGTGTATTTGTGGTCGTTGATCGATTTTCGAAGATGGCCATCCTCACAACCTGTAAGAAGAATATCACAATGGTATATACATCCAAGCTCTTCCTCGAATGAGTGTGGGTCCACTTTGGGATACTGCAGACCATCATCACCGACAGGGACAATAGGTTCCTCAACACATTTTGGTCGAGTCTCTGGTCATTGTTGGACACCAAGCTCACTAAATACACTACTTTCAACCACCAAACATACGACCAAACATAGGTCGTCAATTGGATGATTGTGCACATGATGCAGGAGAATATTCATCAAGCATAAGTGGAAGACAAATTAGCGCACTAGCACACGTTTTGAAGTGATGATTTTGAATTTAAGAAGCCATATCACACAAATATATTGAAAATATTGAAATTTAAGAACATCTTTAATGTTTTGGAGCTGGACGATCACATGAGATCGATGGGGAATGTATTTTTCTTTTAATGTGGTATATTGCAGTACAGATTCAATGCATTTTCGCTTATTTGTCTATCTCAAACAATTATTGTAATAAATCCTTAGTAGTTGGAAGCTTTTATTTCGATAGGATAGCACTAAGGTAGTTGGAGGGAAAATATCTATGAGCTCTTGTGTATAAATAAATGTATTTCTACCCAAATGAGGTTGTTGAAATTTAGTTGAAGGCTGCCGAGAGTATTGTATCTGAGAATTGATGAAAGATGTTGAATATCATTGTATGAATCCATGTACATATAGAATTTGAATGAATATAATAGAGAAGCGTTGGTCCATGTGTTTGGTGTTACTATTACTGTGCCTATCTGAATGAATGAATGGTAGGCTTTCTGTTATTTACAATTCTCTGTTATTACTTGTTCTTATGTTATGAATGCATTTACATGGTTGAATGTATGAATCTTTGAGATATTATATAAGTTTCAATTGTTTCTCTTCTATGAGCCTGTGCAAGGAGTGCATAGTGTTCACAAGGTGTGCATCGACAGAGTCTATTTCGACTCAAAAGCTCATAAGAGATAACGTGAAACTTTTGTATGCAAGGAGTGCATAAGATTCCGCAAGGTGTGCATCGAAAGAGTTTGTTTCGACTTAGAAACATAGGAGGGATAGTTTGAGAGTGTTCGTAGGCGAAAACACGCTCAGAGTCATATTGTTCAAGAGGAACAATTGATACATGGAAGGACTGTTGCAAGGAGTGCACAGTCGCCCATCAAGAGTCAAGTTGAAGGAAGTTTGTCGCAAGGTGTGTGTAGGGTCGATACTTGGCTAAATATCAAAGGAGTCATTCTGAGAAGATCAGAGTGTCGAGGAGGAATAAGTCCAAGACAGACAACTTGGAGATTTATATGCAAGGGGTGCATATTTTCCACAAGGAGTGCATGACAAAGTCTTTTGACTCGGGAGCTCATGAGGAGTAGTTTAAGTTTGTTTGCAGAAGAGTGAAAGGAACTGTTGCAAGGTGTGCACAGTCGAACATGAAGAAGCTAAGTCATGAAGAAGACCTGTTGCAAGGAATACACAGGATCAAATTCGACTAAGTGTCGAAGAAAATGTTCTAAGGAGTTAAAGTGTTCAAGGAAGAACAAGCTCAAAAGAGGTAGCAACGAGAATTCTTCAATAAGGAGGAGTCCTTGAAGATTTCATAAATTAAGGAGAAATATTTGTTCAGGAGGAAGTGGGATCATTCCAGACTGTCATATCTGGGAGAGTTTCATGGAGTTTAGCCTTAGAGTCTTTCATCACTTCATGGTTCAAAAGCATAAAAGTATTGTAAGAGTGGGGTCGTCGAAGTCACAAAGTAGCGAAGTGATCCTAGTTGTTGGCTACGAGGAGGATATGTGGCAGCAGATTAGAGAGTTTGGGAGATATAGATTGGAATAATTGTGTGGACCAAGTGTTATATTCACAAAATCACGAAGGCCGAAGTGAATCTAGATCGTCGGATCCAGGAGGAAATGTGACAGAGATCCATGTGTTTCGGCGGAAACACACTTCAGAAGAAAAAAAGGCTGGAAGTCGCAATACTGTCGAAGCCCGAAGTTGTGAAGGGGATGGCTTGAGTTTATAGCCCAAGGTCATATTGAATAAGAGTCTGGCATAGGAGCTAGCACTCACCAGTTGGTGTTACCTGAAGTGCCAGAGAGAAAGGTCGCAGGAAAATTAAACCTGCATGGCAACAATCGGGGGGCCTATGTAAGTTGTTCTAGGGTCTGTTAGAGGCCCAAAAAACAAATTGGATTAAGTTTTTTGAAGATCCTTGACCGAGAGGTCACAAAACCCCTAGGAGGGGAGGAGGTTGCATCAAGTGGTACCAAAGAAACAAATTTTATTGTAGACAGCAGGAAAAAGTGAGAAGGTGAGAAGAGATAGCCTAATATCATTGAGTGGTATAAAATACATCAAGTGGTAGTTGTGTAGAGGAGAAAGTTCCGCACAATTTCGCCTAGAAGACCTGTAGATCCACTTGTAGAAAATCGAGCTATGGAAAGGGAGATGTGAGAACTTCATGCAAGGTTAGATGCTATGGAAATAGTAGAAAGGAGAGCACTTGATGTTGGAGACACAAATGATGCAGAGAATGAAGAAGTAGAAGTTGAAGAAGATATAGTAGAGGATGTTGCAGAAGAACGCTTGTTGAAAGCGGTTGTCAAGTTGGCAGCTACAAAAAACATAGACATCCCAATGTACAAAGCAAATTTAGATGCTGAAGAATTGTTGGATTGGATAAGGTCAATGGACAAGTACTTTGACTATGAAGATGTTGATGAGGAGAAGAAGGTGAAACATGTTGTCACTAGATTAAAAGGACATTCAATGTTGCGGTGGGATAAACTGCAGGTTGATAGAAGATGCAAAGGAAAGAAAAATATTACGAGTTGGGATAGAATGGTAGCCAAGCTGAATTCTAAATCCATACCCAAGGATTACCAGATAAATCTATTCAGGAAGTTGCAGAACCTAAGATAGAAGGGAATGACAGTGAAGGAGTACACAGAGGAGTTTTACAAACTGAACATCAGGCTTGGAAAAAGAGAGAAAGATGATGAAAAGGTTTCCAGGTATATCAATGTCCTAAGATATGAAATACAGGATGAAATCAACATCATGACAGTAAGGAAAGTGGAGGATGCTTATCATATTGCGTTGAAGGAAGAGGAGAAGTTGGCCAGAAAATAGAGCCAACGAAGCAGAGGAAGAAGTATAAACAAAGGCAAGGGAATTGTCCATGATAAGGCACAAAATCCCAAGGTTGATACCGAAAAACCACATAGTCACTCAAAAAGAGGAGGAAGTTCCCAAGGAAGACAATATGGTGGTAGAAATTTTTTTCCTCAAGGAAGACTAAGAGGTAGAGGAGGAGAAGTGAAGTGTTATTCTTGTGGAAAGACAAGACACACGTCTTGGGAATGACCTGAGAGAAATAAAGAAGGAGGAGGTGAAGCACACATTTCAAAAGCGTAGAAGCGGAATGTTGAAGCCAAAGGTGAAAAATATGGGAGATCTTTGATGATGAAGAAGGTTCTCTTGAAGCCAGAGCCAAAGGTTGAAAAACCAGTGTAGAGGAACAACTTGTTTAGAACTCCTTGCAAAACTAAAGATAGAGTATGCAAGGTGATAATTGACAGTGGGAGAACTGATAACTTAGTATCCACAAAGATGGTGGAGAAATTGGATTTGGAGACAACTGCACATCCGAGTCTATATAGATTCTCATGGTTGTAGAAAGGACACCAGGTAATGATGACTAAACAATGCCTAGTTGAATTTAATATAGGAGGATATAGAGATGAGATTTTGTGTGATTTGATTCCCATGGATGTATGTCATGTTTTTTTGGGGATACCATGGAAATATGATAGGAATGTCATTCGTGATGAGAGAAAAAACACTTATACTCTGGAGAAGAATGGTAGGACACACATGTTTCTACCAATTGAGGAAAAGAAAGTGAAGGTAGAATCTAGTACAAGTATACTTCTCATGGGTGGGAAGGAAATCCTGAGTGAAGTTAAAAAGGAATAAGAGATGCAATTTGTTGTGGTAAGGAAACCCAAAGTTGTCCTTACAAATACATGGATGATCTTCCTGAAGAAGTTTAGGAGTTGTTAGAGAATTTTACTGACATAGTAGTGGATGAGTTACCAATCTCATTGCCACCTATCAAGAGTATCATCCATCACATTGATATAATACCAGGAGCGAGTCTGTCGAACAAAGCAGCATACAGATTGACACCTCAAGAGAATAAGGAGGTAAAGAGACAATTCCAGAATTTAATGGACAAGAGTTTGGTCAAAGAAAGATTTAGTGCATGCACAGTACCAATTGTGTTGAGTCTGAAGAAGGATGGAGGATGGAGAATGTGTACTGACTCAAGAGCCATAAACAAGACACCAGCAGGTACAAATTTCCTTTACCAAGGATGGATGACTTAATGGATTGTTTGAGTGGAGAAAATTATTTTTCAAAGATAGACCTGAAGAGTGGATATCACCAGATAAGGATGAGAGAAGGTGATGAGTGGAAAACAACCTTCAAAACAAACGAAGGGTTGTATGAGTGGCTTGTTATGCCATTTGGCTTAACAAATGACCTAAGTATGTTTATGAGGTTGATGAATGAGGTATTAAAATATTTCATTGGTAAGTTTGTGCTTGTATATATGAATGATATACTAGTCTTCAGTAAAACTGAAGAAGAGAATTTGAGGCACTTAACATTGGTGATGAGGAGATTGCAACGGGAGAAGTTGTTGATAAATATGAAGAAGTCCTCTTTTATGAAGAAAGAACTCATTTAATTGAGTTTTTTGATCTCTTCAAATGAATTGAAGATGGATCTAGAGAAGGTGAGATAAATTAGAGAATGGTCATCGCCAAGAAGCATATTTTAGGTGAGAAGCTTCCATGGATTAGCAAGTTTCTATCGGAAGTTCATTAGAAATTTTAGTGGCATTTATACAACAATAATGGATACAGTGAATAAGAGACACAAGCTTTTAAGTGGACTAAAGAAACTTAGAAAAGCTTTAGGATATTAAAGGAGAATATAACAGAACAACCAATTTTGGTCTTGCCAGATTTCGGGAAGACATTTCAAGTAAGATGTGATGCTAGTGGAGTTGCAATTGGAGCAGTCTTGACCCAAGATAATAGGCATGTTGCATATTTCAGTGAGAATATGAATGAAACTAAGAGAAATTAATCCACATATGATAAATATTTTTGTGCAATAATTCAAGCCTTGAAGAAATGGAGGCACTACCTTGTTCCAAAAGAGTTTGTTTTGTATAGCGATAATCAAGCTTTACAATTCATAACCAGATAGGAGAAGTTAAATCAAAGACATGCTAAGTGGATAGAGTTTATGGAAAATTTCACTTTTGTCATTAAACGTATTTCTAGTAATGCTAACAAGTTTGTTGATGCATTGAGTAGGAGATGTTTGATTCTATAGGAATTACAAGTGAAAAACTTAGGGTTTGAACACCTTAAGGAGATGTATTGTGATGACCCAAATTTTAAAGAAGCATATGAATCATGTGAAAATCCTGTGCTCAGAGACAGAAGCCAGTGGACTAAGTATCCTATTCAAGATGGATTATTGTTTAAAGGTTTCCATTTGTGCATACCAAAGTGCTCGATGAGAGAGAATCTGTTGAAGGAAAAACAAAGTGGAGATCTAGTAGGACATTTCGGCCATGATAAGCCATTCACGTAGTTGAACAGTTCATATTATTGGCCAGGTATGAGAGAATAAGTGAATAGGTTTGTAAATATATGTAATATTTTCTAGTATGCAAAAGGGAGGAAACAAAACATTGGATTGTATCAACCATTGCCTATTCCAAATAGGCCTTGGGATGAAATAAGCATGGATTTTGTGTTGGGATTGACAAGGACACAAAGAGGAAGTGATTCCATGTTTGTGGTAATTGATAGATTCTCAAAGATGGCACACTTTATCCCATGCCAAAAAAATAATGATGCAACACAGATTATAAATCTGTTTTTTAGGGAAGTTGTGAGACTTCATGGTTGCCCAAGAGTATTGTCTAAGACAAAGACACTAAATTTGTTGGTCATTTATGGAGAAAATTGTGGAAGAAACTGGAGACAAAACTGTCTTTTAGTTCAGCATATCACCCTCAAAGGGATGGATAGACTGAGGTGGTAAATCAAAGTTTAGGAAATTTGCTGACGATTCTGGTCGTTGAACATCATAGCCAGTGGGATCAAATTTTGTCACAAGCAGAGTTTGCATACAATGACTCACCAAACAAAATACAGGAAAGAGTCCATTCCAAATATTATATGGGATGAATCCAAGAGGAGTATTAGAGTTGAGACATATGGAGAAGAATGAATTCAGAAGTGTTGGTGCAGAAGAATTCGTTGCAAAAATGCAGAGGCTTCATAATCAGATCAAAGAGAAGTTGCAGAACAATAGTAGAGAGTACAAACGCAGAGCTGGTCAGCATAGGAAAAAACTTCAATTTGAAGTGGGAGACTAATTTCTATCACATCTCAGGAAGGAAAGGTTCCCAAGAGGAACATATAACAAACTACAGATAAAGAAGATAGGACCATGCAAGATCCTAAGAAAAATTGATGAAATTGCTTATAAGTTAGAGCTGCCAGAAGATGTGGGTATATCACCCATATTCAACATTTCAGACATGTTTCCTTATAGGGAAGATGACACTAGAGGTTCAAAAGATCAAAAAGAGATACATTGGGAGAAGTAGATGCCTGTAGGAGAAAAGACGCATATGGAGAAGATCATAGATCATAGATTTGGAAAGAAGACCCGAAGAAAGACTTATTTTGAGTATCTGGTAAAGTGGAAAGGATGCCCAATAGAATATGTCAATTGGGTAAATAAAGCAGAAATCTAGAAGCATGGAAAGTCAGTGCATTAGCTCATGGATAGGAGTCCATGACTGTTTTTTGTCCATAGGAGTATGATTCAGGAGCATCGTCATCAAGCACAAGTTGAAGACGGCTTAGCGCACTAGAGCACATTTTGAAGTGATGATTTTTAATTTAAGAAGACATATCACGCAAATATCTTGAAAAGATTGAAATTTAAGAGAATCTTTAATGTTTTGGAGCTGGACGACCTCATGAGGTTGATGGGGAATGCATTTTTATTTTAATGTGGTAGATTGTAGTATATATTTGATGTGTTTTATCTTATCTGTCTGTCTCAAACATTTATTGTAATAAATCCTTTGTAGCTGAAAGATTTTATTTCGATAGGATAGAAAAGCTCTATGAGCTCTTGTGTATAAATAAATGTATTGCTGCCCAAATGAGGTTGTTGCAATTTGTTGAAGGCTGTTGAGAGTAATGTATCTAAGAATTGTTGAGAGATGTTGAAGAGCATTGTATTAATCCATGTACATATAGAATTTGAATGAATAAAACAGAGAAGCATTGTTCCACGTGTTTGGTGTTGTTGTTAATGTTCCTATATGAATGAATGAATGGTAGGCTTTTTGTTATTTGCAATTCTCTATTATTACTTATTCTTATGTTATGAATGCATTTACATGGTTGAATGTATGAATCTGTGAGATATTAGATAAGTTTCAATTGTTTCTCTTCTACGAGCCTGTGCAAGGAGTGCATAGTGTCCGCAAGGAGTACATTGACATAGTCCATTTCAACTCAGAAGATCAGAAGAGATAACGTGAAACTTTTGTATGCAAGGATTGCATAAGAGTCCGCAAGGTGTGCGTCGACAGAGTCCGTTTCGACTCAGAAATCTAGGAGGGATAGTTTGAGAGTCTGCTCTTCTATATCAAGGAGGCATGGTTCCACTGTAGAGGAGGCAATAAACAATTTACCTAGGCTCTTCTATCTCGAGGAGGCAGGGTTCCACTGTAGAGAATAAATGAAAATTCATGGTATTTTCCAAAATTTGGAAATGTGTGGAATCTAAAAGTGGAGTTGACTATAGAGCACTGCAAATGGGGTGGCCTTGGAAATAGAGTTAGCACCAGTGCTTGTCTAAGAAGTTGGAAGCACAAAATGAGGTGTAATAATGAAAATCGATTTGGTATTTTTTTAATTATTTTACCCTACCTTGATGTGCCAGACGACAATGAGATGCACTAGGTCGTCATGTGTTCGCGCATTGGGGCACATTGTTCAGTTCTTGTATTTTTTGTTTATAACGGAAAAACGTGTGCCTTATTAGTTCAAAACCAAGGTGTTAGTTTTGTGTGTGCATTGGGACATATTGACATTATAGGCACACCGATAAAAAAAAATCCAAAAAAAACTCTAGCCACCTGCCTCTGCTAATAACCTCCGTTGTAAATAGAGAAGGGATCATTTTTTGGGGGAGGTTTTGTAAAAACCTTCTCTACAAGGTTTTATCCTTGTATTGTCACTCAATGTGCATGAAAAAGAGTGTACACAGATTGGAAAGGAAGCAAACAAGAAAAATAAATATAAAAACTAAACTGAAATATTAAAATTAAAAATTAAAAAATGAAACTATATGTCTTGAGATCTAATATAAATGGTCGTATCTTGGGTAAATATTATTTTTTTCGAGTGAAATGAAAAGGGTTTCAAACTAAAAACAACATTTTGGATGCATTGGAATGGTTCTCTTGGCCTAGAAATACTTAGAAACAATAGAATCTAGAAGTCTTTGATGCATGCAACAACATAGGTTCATGTTATTGATCAACAATGGGAGTAGGATTTCAAAGAGGATTTGATACCATGTTCAATAAATGGGGTATATACACACAAGTTGAACACCTTAAGGAAACTACTCACAAAACAAAATCAAATATCAATACACCAATGTATTTTGTGGTTAAAACCTTCAATGAGAAAAACAACCCATGACCCTAGCCAACACAACCACTTCAGGCAATATATTAATGCAAAAGGAAAATAGTTTACATATGGATATCGCACGCTCAATCATCAACAAATAGCCCTCCATTCCTTTTAAATAGAGATCATGGACCAATCAGGTGCTAAGGTATGGATCAGGTGTCATTAGTATCGAGGAGAAAATGAATTTTTGGATCACTTTGTGTCTAAAACATAATCATGACTATTAGATTAGTTAATTACAAAAACACACTAAAGAGAAACACTTTACATAAATACATATTAGACCAAGTTGATCTTAACTATCTCCCAAGTGTTTGAATATCCTAACTATGTTCATTTTTAAATTTTTTAAAAATTCAAAATTTCAATACATAATTTAATAATTAAGTATAATATATACCACTTAAAGGTAAATCTAAAAGCTAGAAGGTCCTTTATCACAAAATTGGCTTATAATATCAACAAGATGAAACT
>ML784995.1:1095966-1140001 GCA_009831015.1 Picea engelmannii
CTCCCCCTCCTTCACATGTACAACCATCATATCTTCCTATCACCACCCGTCCATCAACCTGACCATCAATTGAACACACCCCTAGCACCCTATACAAGAATACAGTGATTCAATATAATATTAATTATATTTATATTTATCTGTCGAGTAGTTTTTATTATTATGATGATTTCTTGAGTAGTTTCTATTATTATTATTATTATAAGATTTGTTAATTGTTTGTTTTATATATATTCTATCTAGGAGAAATTCTTAGGGAATAATTAATGTGGGAGAATGTAGATCTGACCTATTAATTGAACATATTTTATCGAGAAGCAATTCTTAGGGAATTATTAACGTGTGGATTATATATCTCACGTATCCATTCATAGCATATTAGATATAGGAGCAAATCTCAAGGAATCATTAATGTGGGGATTGTAGATTTTATCTATTTAATCGTAGAAAGAATTAAGACATGGTGGTTGTAGATATATATTAAAATAGAAGAAAATGCAAACAAAATAGAAGAAAATGTAAATAAACACTTATTAAATAAGTGTTTTTTTTTTTTTAAATGAAAAGTAGGTTTTCAATTTTATTTTATTATCCTATGTACATGTACACTACAATAAGTTGATTTCAATTTTACAACATAGCATTAAATATTACAAATTAAAACACTTTGATTGCTTTATGATAATTCAAATTTGATAACATCAATCCACATTGTAAGTTATCTAACGAAAAAATCCTTGATGTAGAACCAAATTACTTTATGACAATTCAACTTGGAGATAATCAACTAGTATTTTAGTTAGTATTAGTATTGTAAGTTATCCATTGGACATTTGATGAAGAGCATCTTGCTTCCAAAATTAAGCATGTTTGACTATACCTAGGGAACTTGAATTTGTTGTTTAAATGTTTGAAATTCTTTATGTTTTATTTAATTCTAGAAAGAGTGCATAGGATAGAATTTGTTTGATTGACATGTAATTAAATATGTATTTGATAGACAGATCTTGAGAGTTTGTAATATTTAGGGAGATTTAGGTTGAGGTGTAGACCTCTTGAGGATATTATGGAGATCATAAGAGTAGATTTAGGATCTGAAAACAATTCAGGTTTCAGGCATGAGATTGTATATGTTGTAAGCCTACAGGTATTGAGAGAGACAAGAGAGAATGAGAGAGATAATTGAGTGTATAAGAGGCCAAGTGTGGTTGACATGCCCATTAGTGGCCAACTGAATGTAAATCAGGCCCAAAAGGTGAGACAACCTTGTAACATTCATGTACAGATTCATTAATGGAGTCGATTGTGAAATCTATGGGTTCTTTGTGTCGATGTGAGATTTAGGTATATTTCAGTTGCGTGGATGTTTGGTGTGATTGAAGTCCAAATTGGACTCACTTAAATTATGAGTGTGCAGGTGTGATAGTCATGACTGCAGAGCATAAGGAGTCAAGATCGAATCTTGTAGAAAGCTAATGGAGAAAACCTTTTAACAGTTGGGAAAAACTAGATTTGTTGATCGTTGATCAATCAAAGAGATCAATGATCCTAATTCATTAATCAGAACATGGTGTCAAAGCCAAGGGACCTAGCGACGAGAATTTTCAGCCATCAAATCCCTATCAGGACCCATAGTGACCATCGATCTAACCGAATCAGAATCAAGCGAGGAGAAATGAAGTAAGTGAAGTGTAAAAACTTTGACAATCCGATGTTTAATAGATCGAACCAAACTATGTACTAGATCATAACCAAATCGACTGGTAACCATTGGATCGAGATAGGGGGCGTGTGCGGTTGAAGTCTTTGAAAGAAAGTGCTCGGTGATCTGATAGCCCGATGTTGGAAATATATCTCTCTGTTCGTTATAGAACCAAATCTACGGAGGACAATCCTATCGAAAGTATGGAAGTGCGAGTAGGTTAAAGGAAAGACGAATGATCTTTTGTATCGTTCAACAGGAAATGGACGATGGAGATTAGATTTGGAAAAGGTGTGCCAGTTCGAAGGTCCAGAATCCTTGGCATAGACTTACGAACGATGAGATTGTGACCATTGATCATCAATAAGATCAACGGCCCAGATTCTTTCAAACTTTGGACTTCGAATGAAAAGGTAAAGTGTTGCGAGCATAGGTGCTTCAACAGTACGATCCCGGTACATGTTAGTACACATGTACCATCAGTAAGAAAGTGATACATGGCCCACTCAACATATGACACGTGTTAGGGTCCATTCAATAGATGGAGCGTGTGAAATTTATGGATTGAGGTGACACATGGCAGACTAGCCTGTGTGACACGTGGCAGATCCATGTCAGTAGGTCCATGTGGTGAAGTGCCACGTCACACTAGATTGGGGTGTTGTTAGTATATTAAGGGTTGGAGTTCCAGTGATCTGGGCTCGAGATACGTCACATTGATGTAAGGGCATATGCGCAGGAGAAGACACGTGACGTACTCTAGAAAGAGATCCAACCATGTGTCGAAATTTGTGATAAACGATGTGCGTTGATTGTGGGAGTTAAATCTTCCCACGAGTTTAATCCATTGGATTAGATGAGAAAGAATCGAGTTCATGTCACTTTGGAAAAGATGGTGACCTGATATCCACGCCCATGGTCATATCCTTGGTCGTGTGAAGGAAAAATGGCTAGCGCCAGACAAGTAAAGGCTTGGGTTTTGGAGAAGAGATTAGTGCCAACCGAAGAGGCACTTAAGGTTTTAAAACATAGAGTTTTAAACTCTATTCACACATAAGGATATTTGGGCCAAAGGAATTGGAGAATTCTCAATTATTGAGTGTATACATAGTTGTGTAAGAACTCTGTCACCTATGGGCACGGGGATCCCTCAGGGGGTCTTCCATCAACATTCCTTGATGTGGCATTGAAATTTCTCCCACCTTAACATTGTGATTTTGCAAGCACACAATAAGTCCTAGTATGGGTCTACAACAATCGTGAGTCCATTCCATGTTCCCAACCAACATATTAACCATGCAATTGTACAAAATGACATCGTAAGTTCATTTGTAACAATACCACTACATTTTTCAAAGTTAAATTATGGTTTCTATAACTCTGCAAACTTGTAGATAAAATTATAAACTTTGAAATTTTTTTATGTTGCGATCTTCAACACATTCACTCAATCATTTCTAGGTTATCAACATGTATCAATATCTATATTGAACCATCTTCACAATATGCAAATTTATCTCTTGAAAAAGTGTTTGTTAGTGCATTAAATATATATGTACCATGTCACATAACTCTAATTGGAGGGTAATATGTTTCTCAACTTGTTTTTCGACAACTCTATACTACACTTTACTATACTTCATCCTTAGATGAAAATCCACATTCCTATTCAAAGCAATCCAACTTAAATGAACATGTGATCCATATTGGATCATTATATTATTTGTCATATATCTTGATGCTTTCAGAGTGGAAAGAATTGGAGTAATCAACTTGCAGGGTCATTTTAATGACAAGTCCCAATTTGGAAAATTGGGGTTTGGAACCTTCCAGATCCATTTTGAGGCATCAAACGAATTATTTTGGGGTCAAAACTTTCCTAGACTTAGCTAGGACCCCTTGATGTTATTCTACACATCAAGACTTTTCTAATGATACAAAAATATTGTCAATTGAATCCCATATGTAAAAGTTACGCTTCTCACAAGTTGACCTACTGTGTTGACCACCATGGTATGAGTGGATGCCACGTCAAGCCCCATTACTCATGCATATGGGGCTATCCATGTATGGAGTTTCAAGAAGATTCTAGACTGTCCAAAACCTTATCACAATTGAGGGTTGAGGAAGTCAAAACCATACCCCCTAGATGGTTATAGGGCGATGTTAAATACTGGACTGCTAGGAGGAGAAGGGGTTCCAATATTTAACACTATATTTGTTCCATAGTTGAGTAGAGCACCTACAAGTGGTATTTTGAGAGCATAACAGAGGATGAGAGATTCTGTAGCAACCATACATGCCACAATGCGAAAGACAACTCCACGTAGAGTGCATCTTTCTTTGTACTTGCATTTGAAGAAAAGAGAGCAGAGTGACCTCACCTTCTAGTTGGGTTTTCTCCCGTATTGGGTTTCCCAAGTTATATCTTGTGTTTATTTGCGGATGGTGTGTGAGTATTTATTTATGTTCTCTATTTTTATCATTTAATCTATTTTATACATTTTAAGCAAAAAATTAGTAATTAAATAATTTAGGATCTAAAGGAAATTAACCTTCATAGTAAAGATTTCAGTATTTTATTAGATCTGTTGTGATGAACTATCCAGTGGAATATCCATTGAAATTTACATATCATATTGGTATTAGAGCTGGTTTTATTGGGGTATTTCTGGAAATTTGCAGGGATTCAAGAATCAATTTAAGAACAAAGTTGCAAAACCCTAGCCATGGACGGTGAGTCTATTCATAACAACCTTCGAGATCCAGCAGATGAGAGATTTGTGAGAATGGAAGAGCTAGTCACTAACATATATCACAATATTTCCCTCCTCATGATGATTCTAGCAAGCAAGCTCGAATCATTCGAATAAGTTGGAGGCTCGAAATCATAGATTGGATCAGATGGGAAATTGGGAGATAACGAAGACCTAGAAAAGGAGTTGCGGAAAGAACCCAAGAAAGAGAAGTTGAGTTCTAGTACCATAAAACCTTTGCATTCTTTATTCAACATGGAAGAAAAAGTGGACATAAAACCATACCAAGGTGAGATTGATGCATTAAAATGGAATCATTGGCTACAACAACTAGAAGTTTATTTCAACATTCACCATATAGATGAAGAACAAAATATCATTTGCGAGACTGAATTTAGAGGTCCATGCTTTAACCTAGTGGGAAATCCATATGAAAACACTTAGGATGGAGGGTGATCCACCAATAAATAGATGGGAGGACTTAAAAACCCTCATGAAGTCCTAATTCTACTCTATTGAGTATGTATAGAACCAATGGATCTGATGGCACTACTTTAGGTAGAAGCAAGGGCACATTGTATAAGAGTACACCATTGACTTCAAAAAGATGCCCATCATATTGGGTATCTTTCCCAAGAGCTCAGATATACTCATTAAGTATCTTGGGGGTATACATAGCCATCTATGAAACCAACTGATCCTTTTCAAGCTAAGGACAATGGACAAGGCATGTATACATACAAAGTATTTCGAAAACATAGGCCACAAGAAAGGGTTGCCAAGTGGTTCCAAGAAGAAAGAGCACGAGGAAGCTTCCAAGGAGGGGAAAAAGAAGTGGAAAGGGGAAACAAATAAGAATACAACAACCACTACACATCATTGCAATGATCCTAATAACCATTGTAACCATTGCAATAATGATGGGCACACCGCTAGTGGGATAACCCCCCTTTAACTACACCAGGGTTCAGAATGTAGGCAGAGTGAATAATCGTCTAAAAGCTAATCAATTTTCTATACTACCCCAAACATACAAAAACTAATATAAACAAAGAAAATAAAGAAAATATCGGGTAACTGTACCTCTGATCCCATGTCTGGTGTTGATCTCCTCGTGCTTGGAAGTTCCACTGATTGCATGTCTCCTCCCAGGGCTGACCTGCATCCAAAGATTGAAAAATAAAGAAATACAAGCATGCTATTCCATATATAAGTTAGGGTTAGATGTTATAATTTCAAGTATAAACCAATAAATGTACTCAAGACACCATCATTTGGGACAGGAAAATGTGATTCTTTTATTCATAATACAAAGATTATACCTTACAATCTGAGACGGCCACTGTTCTGCGAACCTGGTCCGGGCTCCTCTTTACCATGCTCTAAGTGCACCTTGTATGAAATTCTTCTCTCAACCTTCTGATCTATTCTATTGAAGGGAACATGTTAAATGGAGGAAGAAGGGGTTGATGAGGGAATGTTGAGGCAATTTCTCACAAAAAGAAACAATATCTTGGGCAAGGAGGGGAAGTGAAATCGGCCAAAGTTTCACTGTTCTTAAGCTTAGATTGGAAATGAGACCCAAACACCTCCTTTATATGACAAAAGGATGGTTATTCGTTTGGGTGATGGGATATAGCAGGTCGATTAGTTTGTAAACTTCCAATAGCCCGTAAATTTCAATGAATTCCTTGCAACTTTTTATTTTTTGCAATTTTTGCAAGTATACGCGGGGTGTAATGGTGCAACATGCATATGTAAATGAGATGTAGTGGTGCAACAAGCGTATGTACACATGTAGTAATGGTGCAGGGCACGTACATCTTCCAAAAAATGGTTTTTTAAGAAGAGCTACTCAGCAGTGCTTTGGAAAAATATGCAAGTAAGAGGGTCAAGGCCATGTATGCATGAATAGGGAAATTTAGGGCTATAACAGATGCCCCCTAATGTGTGAGGTTAGAAGAGAAACTAATGGCTGAAATACATTACAATATCTTCACCAATGTACAAAATCGAGTGAGCCCGTGACCAAAGTTCAGGAGGTGCTATCTGCAAAACAACAATTGTCTCTTCGAGGCAGACATACCCATGTTCGAGATGAAATAAATCATGGTTTCCAATCAAATACATTGTAGATCCATATCATATAACTATATAAAGTGTAGTCGTGAGCAATACACATCGAATCTACATCTCAAAATCAAATATATACAAATATAGTATCCATCTTCAAGAAGCCAGTGACGCCCGATGGCTAGAGATGAGGTCTTCATAGCTCGAGCAAAAACTTCAAGATCTTCAAAACTCAGGTAGGAGTATAATGGGAGCATATGATTCACTACCCTGAGGTATTCGACATATCGTCGGGAAAATACATGAGGATATTTTAAGTTTTAAACCTGTGAAGTAAAGCAATGCATATAGATTCTTAAGCAAAACATAAATTAATCAATGTCTCATACACATAGTACACAGAGATTTACACCAGAAACCCTTAATCGGGAGAAAACCTTTCAACTCTTCATTGTATTAATTTCACCATTCACCATACAATATATACAATGTTTTTAGGTATTCCCTAGATACCAAAACCTTAATCCCTTAATCCGATATTAATTTAGAAAACCGCTAAAAATAGAAAAATCCACTAAAATAGAAAAAAACACCCAAAAATAAAATTTTGGGGCGCTGCCCCGAACCTTGTCGGCTCCGGGCTACCACCCGTAACTAAACGTTGCGAGTAACTAGGGGGGGGGCATACTTGCACCCCCCCTGGGAGCCCCATAGGAAGGAATTTGGGATCATCATACGCAGTTGTCGAATCTGACGTGCCCACACACACATATGCAAAGAATATAACACATACCCAACATTCTCCCACTTGTTGTTTTCTTTGCATCCAGGGGTCCACAGGATTATATAGTCAACAATCCAGGGCAGAAATTCCCATTGTTACTCTACACCATGAGAAATTTTCTGTGCTCACAGACTTTGTCAATGAATCTGCAACATTCTTCAAAGTGTCAACCTTTTCTAAAAACACCTTCTTTTCTTCAACCATGTCTCTCACAAAGTGATACTGAAAATCAATATGCTTTGTCTTCGAATGATAAGCTGGGTTCTTTTCCAGGAAGATTGCACTCTGACTGTCACAATCTAATATCATTGCTTGTTGTACCAACCCAATACCTGAACACAATCTTTGTAACCATACTTCTTCCTTTCTTGCATGAGTGGTTGCCATGTATTTAGCTTATGTAGTTGAGAGTGCCACTACAACCTGTCTTTTGCTCATCCAACAGATTGATCCTCCAAATAGGTTAAACACATACCCACTTGTATTTCTTCTGTGATCCATATCTCTAGCCTAGTCTACATCAAAAAATCCATGTATGTCCACCACTCTGTCCAATCCTGGTCTTCCTTGGTAGCACAATCCATAATTGGTAGTGCCACACAAATACCTGAAGACCCTCTTTATTGTTGTCCAATGCTCCTTCCTTGGTTTTGACATATACCTACTCAAAACTCCCACTGCATGTGCAATGTCTGATCTAGTACAAACCATTGCATACATCAAATTGCCAACTGCACTGGCATACAGAACATGGGACATGTCCTCTTCTTCTTCCTGTGTCTTGGGACACTGAATTGCAGATAACTTTACACCTATAGGAATAGGAACCTTGACTGGTTTAATTCCATGCATATTGAACCTATGCAATATCGCCTCAACATATTTTCTCTGATTCAACCATAGTTTCATGTTTGCACAATCTCTTTTAATCTCCATTCCCAAAATGAAGTTAGAAGCACTGAGATCCTTCATGTCAAATTTGGAGGATAGTTGTGATTTCACCTCCTTGATAACATCCATGTTATTTCCTACCAGCAACATGTCATCAACATACAACACTACATAAATGAAGTGATTACCAACCTGCTTGAAATATACACAGTGATCATCCTTGCTTCTCACAAATCTCAATCCATGGATGTATGTGTCAAACTTTTGGTACCACATCCTAGGTGATTGCTTCATACCATATAGTGACTTCTTTAGCTTACATACCAGCTCTTTATTTCCCTTCACTACAAATCCTTATGGCTACTTCATGTATATTTCTACTTCCAGATCCTCATGTAGGAATGTTGTCTTCACATCCATATGTTCCACTTCAAGATCAAAAGCAGCAGTAACAGATACAATAAATCTAATAGAAGTTAACTTGGCAAGAGGAGGAAAGATCTCACCAAAGTCAATTTCCTCTACCTGGGAATAACCTTTTGCTATTAACTGAGCTTTGTATTTCTCCACCTTTCCTTCTGCATTAAATTTCTTCTTAAACAACCATTTTCTACCAACCGATTTTCTTCCAGCTGGAAAACCAACTATATCCCATGCCTCATTCTTATCCAAGGAATCCATTTCTTCAACCATGGCCTTCTTCCATAGTTTACTATCCTCTGAATTCACTACTTCCTTGACAGTTTTGGGATCATCATCAGTAATAGATAAAGCAAAATTGGAACAAAAATCAGGTGGAATATACCTCTCTGGTTTCCTTCTTTCTCTCACGGATCTCCTCAATACTGGGGTATGAGGTTCTTCTTCTTCTTTTGCTTCATCTTCTTCAGATGATTCCGATTTTTCATCATCCAACTCAAGCTCTATTTTCTCAGGTTCTTCTTTCCTTGGTAGGAATTCCTGTTTGGAAACATCTTTTACCTCTCTAAAAACAACATCTCGACTGTAAACAATATTATTAGTTTATGGGTTCCAAAGCTTATAACCTTTCACACCATGTTTATAACCAATAAAGATACACTTTTTAGCTTTATTATCCAACTTACTCCTATTTTCCTTTGGAACATGTACATAAGCATCACAACCAAACACTCTAAGATGTTCAAGAGAGGTTTTCTTTCCATTCCATACCTCGTGTGGAGTTGTATCATCCAACATTGATGAGGGTGATTGATTGACCAGGTAACATGTTGTACCCACTGCCTCTACCCAGAATTCTTGTCCTAAATTGGCGCCACTAAGCATGCTCCTTTATTTTTCCATCAGGGTCTTGTTCATCCTTTCTGCAACTCCATTCTGTTGAGGTGTGTATGGAGTAGTCTTCTGCCTTTCTATACCAAACTTCTTACAAAATTCTTAGAATTCATTTCCACAGAATTCTCGACCATTATCTGTCCTCAATGCCTTTATTTTATTTTCTGTCTGATTTTCTACCAGAGCCTTAAACTCTTTAAATTTATCAAATACCTCAGATTTATTTCTAAGAAAATAAATCCATGTGTTCCTTGAGAAATCATCTATGAATGAAACATAATACACAAATTTACCTAGGGATGGAACAAGAACATGTCCAAACACATCATTGTGTATCAACTCTAAGATACCCTTTGCTCTTGTAGCACCAGATGGGAATCTTACTCGATTATGTTGACCATATATGAAATGTTCACAGAAATCAAAATCCAGAGTGCAATTAGACATACTTTCAACCATACCTTTACCGTGTAGTGTTCTAAGGCCCTTTTCTCCAATATGTCCTAGTCTTTGATGCCACAACATGATCTTCTTTCCAGGGACAATATTGGTCTTGTCTTCTTTATTTCTCTGCTCAGGGACAACATAACTGTTACACCCATTAGTATAAGTGCTTCCCAACAACTTGTATAGAGTTCCACACCGAACTCCCCTCATCAACACCATTGCTCCTTGTACCATCTTGCAAGTGCCCTTTCCCAATACAATATCCACTCCTACATCATCCATCTTGCTTATAGATATTAGGCTCCTCGCTAGTTTTGGAATGTGTAGAACCCCAGGGAGAGTTCTAATCCTTCCATATTTTAGCAGTGACTTAACCCTTCCACGTCCCATGATTTTGGCTGTCGAGTCATCTCCTAGGAATAAATCACCACCATCGTATTTTTCATATTCATAGAACCACTCCCTGTGAGGAGTCATATGGTATGACACACCTGAGTCGATAAACCATACATCACGGTCTGCATGTGTACCTGTAGATGCCAGGTAAACATCACCTCCTTCTTTAGTGGAGGTTTTTTCCTCTATGGAAGAGGTACTATAAGATCCCTTTGGTTTATCAACCTTCTTAGACTTGCAATCTTTCTTATAATGCCTTGTTTTACCACACTTCCAACATTTCCTCAAAGATTTTTCTGGAGACTTAGATCTACCTGTAGATTTATATCTCCCCCCCCCAAAGACTTACCAAGATTCTTATCTTGGGTACGACCTCTTAAAGATAAAGAATATGTGCTATGAACATCCATGTTTTTCCACCTCATCTCTTCAGATAACAAGGATGCAAATACAACCTCATACTTCAATGTAGATTGAGTGGTACTACCAATTTCTACAACCAGATTATCCCAAGAGTCTGGAAAATAACATAACAAAGTAATACACTTATCTTCTTCTACAATTGTAATATTAACAGAGACAAGTTGACTTACCAGAGTATTAAAGCCATTTAGATGTTATGTCACATAATCTCTATCTTCCATCCTAAGATGATACAGCTTCTTTCGAAGAAACAACTTGTTTACCAGTGACTTCGATTGATACAAATTCCCTAACTTATCCCATAGTTCCTTGGATATAGATTCTCCCGAGACATTCAACAACATCGAATATTCCAGGCAGAGTCGAATAGTACTCCTTTCTCTTCTGTCCAACTTCTCCCAATATTCCTTCGACATACCAGTAGGTGGTGTACTAGTAGTTTGTGTACTAGTAGGTTGTTTACTAGTCGTATGTGTGCCAGTAGGCCACGTACCAGTAGGTTGTGTACCAGGATCCACTACGATCCATTTTTCTTTGTCTACAAGAAGGTCTTCCATCTTGAGCTTCCATAGCTCAAAGTTTTTACCATTGAACTTCTCTATCTCGATTCTAGAAGAGCTCCTCATTCTTATTTCTACACTTGAATCTCCATTGCAAAATCTCCCACTGAACCCAGGTTTATCACAGAATCAAGATAATATTGATCTATCACGACCGAGCCAAACCCTCAGCAACAAAGGCGTCCCCCTAAAGCCAAAAATGAGCTATGATACCACATGTAAGTTTTAAACCTGTGAAGTAAAGAAATGCATATAGATTCTTAAGAAAAACAAAAATTAATCAATGGCTCATACACATAGTACACAAAGATTTAGACTGGAAACCATTAACCGGGAGAAAACCTTTCAACTCTTCATTGTATTAATTTCACCATTTACCATACAATATATACAATTTTTTTAGGTATTCAGTAGATACCAAAACCCTAATCCCTTAATCCAGGATTAATTTAGAAAACCGTTAAAAAGAGAAAAATACACTAAAATAGAAAAAATTGTCCGTCAGACGCAATTGTTGAATCTGATGCACCCACACACACACATGCAAAGAATATAACACATAACCAACAGATCTCGATGATCATGTAGAGAAATTTGTCGATTTTGAATCAGGACTTGACTGGACTCTTGGGATGGTTGACTCATGAGGTCAAGAGACAAACTACAGAAAGGTCGACTCAGGTTGGGTGAAAATTTCCTTGGACAAAAGCACGAAAGATGATCAGAATCAGACAGTATGACATTGACATAAGTTCACGATGCAGGAGGCAATGCAAATTCTCCATGTTTTTGGAAGAGTAACCAAACGAAGGAGGACATAACTTTATGTAGCGAGAACAACTTCCTAAGGTCATACTAGATCCCAATGCTTGACGAAAAAACAAAAGGATGTGCTTTTTCCAAGGGAGACTCTTTGTGCTGCTAAAAAAAGAATACATATTTCCCGTCCCCTCTTTTTGGGATATTTGATTTTTTTGTCTTTTTCAATTTTTTAAAGAGCTTGAAAAAGAATAAAATAATGCTACGTTACAAAGGAGGAATGAGTGTCGCAAGGAAGCATACAAGATCCAAGCTCAAGGAACATACTAATTCCCATAGCAAGGAGACAGGTGCAGGAAAAGGACACTCGAGGAAAATTCTTCCATGGGTCAAGGTGTCAGGTCGCAGAGGTAAAAAGTGCTACAAGGCTCGTGTATAAGGCATGCTTCAAAGGTTCAGTTGAGAGAAACATGGAGCCGACATTAGGTCAAAGACGCAAGGATGCAAATAAGATTAACCAAGACACAATGAGACCCCCTTCAATGTAATTTTAACGAGCCCATAGAAGGTAAGCTCGATAGTTTTTTTCACGTTTAGACAGTCTAAAAAAATGTAAAAGAAGACTCCATGGAGTACCTTTTTCAAATATAGTCTAGTCGGTTCGAAAAAGCGGTAAATGTGAACCTAAAATATGTCTATTCAAAACCATTTTAATGAGTGTGACAAAGAAAATATCACTCATCAATATTTTCAATTTTAAGAAGTATGAAAAGAGATTAACTATGGACTCACAACCTTTTTCTCAGTTTAGTCTCCTTAGCCCGAAAAAGTATAAAATTTACTGAGGATAACTCTCCCAGTGAGACGAATCTCCTGAGGCATACCTTTTTATACTATATTATACAGGCTAGAAAAAAGGGTAAACTCATGCCAGTTGATGTTCTTCTAGACCAATTTAACGAGTGTGAAGGAACAAGGTCACTCGACGATCTTTTCAATTTTAGGGAGTCTGAAAAGAGCTTAAGTATGGACTTCGTGGGGGTTCCTTTTTCGTAAGTAATCTCCAAGGCCCGAAAAAGGTGACAAACCAAAACCAAGGAGAATTTTCCTTTTTCGAATATTTAGTCCCTCAGGCCCGAAAAAGGTGATAAACCAAAACCAAGGAGAATGTTCCTTTTTTGAATATTTAGTCCCTCAGGCCCGAAAAAGGGTTAAACTTATGCATGAGAATACTCTTCTAGCGAACCGAAATTCCTAGAGAAAACCTTTATTCATGAAATTGACCGTCTGGAACAAAAAAGGGGTAAACTACAGCCGGACAGACGTGCCTTCAAATTTGAGTTTGGTGAGCATGAAGGGAAACAAGATCGCTCAACAATCTTTTCATGTTTAGAGAGTCTGAAAAGGTCTTAAAGAAGACTCTAGGGGGCTACTTTTCTCAGTTAATCCATACGAGATCGAAAAGAATAAATACAGTCTCGTTGGATGTTGGTTTCAAAATTTAAAGCGAGCTTGAAAGACAACAAAGCGTGCTCATGAGAGAGTCCCGCAAGGTAGAGTCTACACAAACACTAGGAACATATAAAGGGGCAGCTTGAAATAACGTCGAATTAGGATGGTGATTATCATATGCAAACTAGTCGACAGTGACAATGCTTCCATTATGAGGGAAATGCATCACCCGGAGCATCGTATGCACCACAACATTCATAACATATACATAATCATGCACGAGAAGCATATTGAAATCTAACGGGCCTTGCACCACTATAACATCAACAAGGACAGTCTTCCCACCTAATGAAATAGGAAACTGAGGAAGAATCCCCAAATATTCACTAGGACGTCTGTCAAAATCCAACAACTCATGCAAAGCAGACACAAGCTCAGGAGAACCCAAAGATTTCCAAGTTGAGGAGGATAAAATACTTGCAGAGGATCCCTCATCTACAATACATCGGTAAATTTTATTTGAATTAAATTCAACCCTTCTTTGAAAGGGTGCAGAAGAAGGAAGACGAGGCTCAAAAAGGTCATTACAATCAAAGGAAACCATCCTAGGACTTGGAGGGGGTGTGATCGAAGTGAGCGGAATGCCCCCTTGTTTTGAAAGTATTGAAATGGAAATGCTAAAAACATAGTCGGTAGACACATCACTCTCCAAGAGAAGAGTGGGATCAACTGAAGATTGCTTCGGTGTGACCACTTTGGTAGACTCGACACTCTCCAAGAGAAGAGTGGGATTATCCAAATATTGCATTGGCATGACCACTTTATCAACCACTATCTGAATAGGTTGTGAGACAACATGGTCTAAAGGTGCATCACCCCACAAAAGGGAAGTGGGATCGACCAAATATTGCATCGACATGACCACTTTCTCAACCATTGGATGAATAGGTTGTGAGGAAACATCAGAAGACTCAAAATTAGAAGATCTTGTAAACATGGACCATAATCTTCGTACCTTTGGAAGGCCGTGGCATAAATGAGTAAGGTGATCTCCCTTGCAAATATTACAAGGGAACTTAGGCTTACACCCTATCCATCTAGGTTTCTCAACAGAATCAATGCCCTTAACATGAATAGCATTGGATGGTTGCACATCTCCAACATGACTTGCAGAGGTTGGTGATGGGTCAATAACATGACTCGCAGAGGCTACAGACCTATTTCCAGTATGACTAGCAGTGACTAGACTTTTTCCCCCAACATGACTTGCAGAGGTTGGTTCTGGTCTTCAACATGACTTGCAGAGGTTGAGGAAATATATCCAACATGACTTGAAGAGGTTGGTGATTGAACTCCAGTATGACTTGCAGGGACTAGGTTCATTCCCCAAACATGAATTGCAAAGGTTGGGTGCAGGTCTTCAACATGACTAGAAGAGGTTGAGGACCCATCTCCAGCATGACTCACAGAGGTTGGTGATTTCTTCTTCTTATTCTTCCTCTTTCTATTTTGTTTAGACTTCTGGTTACTAGTAGCTTGACTTTCACCAGAGAAGGCAGAAGGAGGAGGAGAAGACTTTGTTGATGAAGGAACGTCAACATGATTCCCATGACATACAATGCTTAACTGGGAAGCATCAAGATCATTCGGGACATTTGGAACGGTACCCAACCAAAACGGTAGTCCCACATTCAAACCAGGAATGTACAAAGTGGCCATCAAAGGGACACCAACGTTTCCGAAGAAAGGAAAAGCACATGAATCCCCTTTTGAAGGGGTTCCTTGGTTGGTATCATTAGGAACTTTAGCCATGAATATATTATGCACATGTTCTCCCCTTGTGGGATCGTTCAAGTTCATAAAAGTCTCACACACCAACTCCGATGAATCAGTGTTATAAAAAACAACGCCTATAAAGAGGAAGCTCCACGTTTCTAAGCGGAAGACCGAAAATTCCTCATGAACGGCGGAGTGGGCGGTCTACCACCTTAGGTCAGAGACCCAAATTAATGTCTAACTAACTCACTATGGAAAACTAGGGAGCATAGAGCACACACTAAAAGTTCCTAAAGGAAAATCAAGCAATCAACTATCTAGTAGGAAGGACAATTACACCAATCGACACTAGAGAAACTAACCAGTGTAAGTGAAACTCGAATAGGGAAGCACCCTCCGGGTATACTCTACAAAGCGTGATCTGACGTCTACCCCAGGTACTGCGGTATACCCCCGCAGTCACCCGTGTAAGTCCCTAAAATATGAGCAAATAGGTTTCCAGCTCGCAGTCAATCACCAGACGGGTATAGTCGACAGTTGGGTAGATAGTAATGAGAAGGATAACAAGTCTAAAGACTATCAAGGGTATCAAAATAAAATGGTCCGAAAGACAATAGAGGATCTCGAATGGATTCGAGGTCCACGAAGATCTATAGGCAAATGAAGTCAGTATTATGCCCAAGATAGACCCTTAATATATGTTCCCCACTACGTTCAGTCTGACTTTGGAGGGGTTATCTCTATTTCCTTTCCTCACACGACCTCGTGTATATCCCCTGTGTTAGAGGGGGGTCCCGACTAACTTTTACGACACTAGAATTAAGCACTCCCTAACTTAGAATCCAATTTTTTTATTTAACGGCCTTGAAGAGTTTCCTCTCCAAGCTAATTCAAGGCCCTAACCCTTGTTGATGATTGCAGCTATGTGAGACATTCTCCATCTTACAAACCTGAGAGAAAGCCCCTGAGAGGGGTGTGTGGTTTCTATCTGAGATAGAGCTGGCACGTAGAGATGGCCTCCTCCTTACAGAGAGTTGAGAAGAATTCCAGATGATTCTCCTATGTAACAAGTGAGAAAGGAGATTTGTTGAGTTGGACATGCTTGTGGCTGAGCACAAGGTGAACGTGTGAAATACAAAATTGTTGGGTGCATCGTCATGAGAACAGAAATGAAGATGATGTATTAGCCTCCTCTGAGTAGAAGAGTTGACGAGAAACTCCATATGAATCTCTTGTGTAATGCAGTGGGAAAGAAGATCTATTGAGTGGACGTGCCAGTGGACGAGCACATGTGAACGTGATCCTAGTGGTTGAGCACTAGTGAAGAAGTGGTTCTTTTGTGTAATGCAGTGAGCCAGTGATATGGAAATCCCTATGGATGTGCCCCTAGTGGATGAGAACTAGTGGGCATATAATATCCCTTGCTATATTGTTCAAGAGTCAGACCTACCTGTAACCCGAAGTGTAATGTAAAGGGTACAGGCCAACCCCACCTTCATGTGACTTGTAATTAATGTAAAAGATAATTAATTTGGTTAATATTAATATTTTATGAGCTAGTGAGGTCGGTCATGTTGTTCCAATAGACACTTCTATTGACAGGTTCAATCTAGTATAAGTAATGGTAAATTCCCCATTGATGAATCATATCTTTTGTGTGGGTTTGGAAATTTAAGCAAGTACACCTTCTTGGGAAAAGTGCACACCTCTCTTGGGCGCTAGTCTTCTAGGGTTTAAGCACCCTCTTATATGCTAGGGTTTCTTGGTGGTAAAGGTATTTCTCTTGAAGAATATAGAAAAGGATTTGGCTGGGTTTTCTTCCCTTGTTGAGAAAGGTTTCCCTGGATACTTCTTGTGTTCTTGTGCATGGTGTTTCTTCTTATGATCTTGGTTCCTACAAAATTATTGTTTATGGTTAAGTCAAATGATAAAATGGAATTAACTTCATGATTTACCTTTCTCATTGAAAAATCAACATGGTATCAGAGCATAGGTCTTGAAGAACCCATTGCACAAGCATCTACCAAGTCTCCTCTAATTTTTGTAGAACTGTACGACCCTCCTAGGGTTTCCATAAAATTTGTACAACCCTCCTCTCTATGATGTTCTATCCCTTAATAATTGGAAGTTGGGGCTACTTTTGGCATAGAAAAGTATGGACTCCTTCAATGCACCTCCATAAGATCTTAAAGTGAAATTCTGATAATTTTTTATTTTTGGCCCTAGGGTTTCTAAGGTGCCGAAATTTTCTATAGAATCTTGATCTTAGATTTATGGAACTTCTTGAAGAAACATTTCTCTAAATTCACCAAGCATTTATGTGACACTATCAAAGTTTATTGTTTCCAGTCTTAAGTCCAACAAAATCCAAGGCTACTAATTCAACCTAATCATTAGGTTTTCAAAATCTAGTTGGCGAGAGTTTGAAGAAACCAAACAAATGAAGAACATAGACTTAGTAGAAGATAGGCTTGATGGAGAAAGCAACTTCAGCTCCTGGAAATCAAGGCTTTAGGTCACCCTTGAAGAATATTACCTTTTGGATGTAGTAACTAAAACCTTACCAGACATAGCTACATATGTAGAGAAGAAGATAATAAAGGAAGAAGATGTCAAAGCAAGAAAATTAATCATCTACTCAGTAAGAGATCATCTCTTACATCGTATTGCCAACCTGAAGACAACTTATGATATGTATGAAGCATTAAAGGAAATGTTTGAAAGTGACAACACCCTCATAGCTCTTACCTTGAAAATCCAACTTCAAAGTACCAAGATGACAAAAGGTGACACAATTGCCATCTTCTTTATGAAGATATCAGAGATTAAAGAACAACTAGAAACCATTGGAGAAATCATGTCTGACAGAGAACTTGTCTTAACCACTCTCAACAACCTTCCAAAACAGTGGGAGCCCTTTCTTCAGAGTGTCAGTGGAAGAGAGGCTCTACCAAACTTTGATTGTATATGGACAGATTGTACTCAAGAATAACTTAGACTTAGAAATAGAGGAGTGGAAGACTCCTCAAAAGAAAATCGTGATCTTGCAATTCATACAAAGAAAGGAGGAAAATTCAAAAGAAATTTCAGACAAACATTCAAAGATGAAAAGTCTTCATCAAATCTAGGTTATCAAAGAAGAGATGTTTCAGAAATTCAGTGCTTCAGATGTGACAAATATGGACACTATGAAAGAAACTGTCCAACCAGGAAGAAGTGAAGACAATATTCTTCTATCGTGTACATTGATCCAGATCCACCTCAAAAGAATGATTATAAGAGAGAGGAGAAGTACTTCCTCTAAAATCTAAAGCATGACTACAAACCAGGTAAATGAATTTCTCTATAATTTTATAGTTGATTGCATTTTTTAAATAAATGAAGGATATTATCCCTAGTATGGGATCCCTCAAAGACTTGGACCATTATCCCTTGTACGGGAGTCCAAACCATATTTGATTGATTATTATGCGATACAAGCAAAGATGTTTTCCTTAAAGAAGAGATACCCATTCAACAAACCCATAGAATCTTAGATGGAGATTGACTGTGAGACAATATTTTCTCCCCCTTCAGTAGTTCAGAGGGAGACAAACATTATTCCAACTAATCCAGTTGCTCCAGTTGATATAACTAGAGATATTACAGTGGGGCATAAAAGGCATGCCTAGGATCTACAAAACTCTGTTAGAAGACAAAGAGACATACAAGTCCCTCAAGGGACACCCTGAGAAAGCAAAAGAGTTTTCAAAACTATCCTTCAGTCATGAGGCACTTCATTGAAGAAACAAAAAGAGAAATAAGTATGGAAAGATGCCATAATAGAAGAATACCAATATATCTTAAAGAATGATGTATAAGATATTACTCAGAAACCTGAAGGGAAGTCTATGATGACTTCCAAGAGGATATATAATATCAAGCATGCAACTAATAGAAGTGTCAAGAAATATCTACAGCCAGAGGTTTCTCACAAATAGAGGGAGTTGTCTATGATAAGACACTTGATCTAGTAAACCCGATACACTTCCATCTATATTACCATACATGAGTTGAAAACTATATCAGATGGATGGATTCTTGATGAGTTTGGGTTTCAATAAGAATGTTGTTGATCCAAACCTATATTATTACAGTGTTGGTGACAAGAGCTTGGTTTTGATGACTTATTCAGAAAGCCTTGTTGTTAGATACAAGCAAGCCTTGAATTTTGATTTCGATATGAAGGATATGAGTATGATGCACCACTTCTTGGGACAAGAAATATGACAAAGGACCGATGAGATTTTTCCTAATACAAGGAAAACATACAACATAAATATTAAAAGAAATTCAGTATGACAGAATGCAAAACCACCGTGATGGATTTGAAGAAAATGATGATGATTCAAGACGAGATTGATCCACGTCTGATTGGATCATTGATGTATTTGGTTAACACTAGACCTAATTCATGCTATGCAGTGAATTTTCTTAGTCAATCCATGAATCAGTAGAGACATACTCACTGGATAGCAGTAAAGCATGTATTAAGATATATATACGAGGCATAGTTGGCTATTGCCTGAAATATGCCTCCAGTGTGAACTTGAGTTTGCATGATATGTCGATACAGATTGATCAAAGAGTATAGTGGATCGTAAGAGCACATCCAATTGTTGTCTTACCGTGAAGTTTTCCATGATTTCCTGATGCAACAGGAAACAAAACTTTGTGGCCTTGAGTACCATAGAAGCAGAGTATATAACATTGAATGTGAGAAGTCATATGGCTTCACAAGCTTCTGACAAATTTAATTGACCATGAGATGGATCCTACGATGATAACCAAGAGTCGTGTGTAAATTTCTTTGAGAACCCAGAGTTTCCTGATGGACCGAAACACGATGAGATGAAATATCCTTATACCAGAGATATGATGTAGATGAATATAGTACACATGCAGTACCTTCCTACACATGAGAAAATTGCATACATTTTCACCAAATTAACTTGGTGAAGAATGCCTCCCTAGTTGAGAGGGAGTGTTGATGACTCTAGCCAAAACAAAATTCAAAGTACATCCATGTGAGACTTGGCATGATGAAAATTTCCTCCCTAGCTGAGAGAGAGTGTTGATGATTGAAACTATGTGAGACATTCTCCAACTTACAAACTTGAGAGATGTTTATGATTGCAACTATGTAAGATATTATCCAGCTTACAAACCTGAGATAAATCCCCCAAGAGGGGTGTGTGGTTCCTATATGAGACAAAGATGGAATGTAGAGATGGCCTCCTCGATACAAAGAGTTGAAAATAACCCCATATGGTTCTCTTGTGTAACACGGTGAGAAAGGAGATATTCTGAGTTGGACGTTATTGTGGCTGAGCACAAAGTGAACGTGTGAAATCCCAAAGTGTTGGGTGCATCATTATGAGAACATAAATGAAGATGATGTATTAGCCTCCTCTAAGTATAAGATTTGACGAGAAATTCCATATGACTCTTCTGTGTAATGCAGTGGGAAAGAAGATCTGTTGAGTGGATGTGCCTGTGGATGAGCACATGTGAACATGATCCTAGTTGTTGAGCACTAATGAAGAATTGGTTCCTTTTTGTAATGCAGTGAGCCAGTGATATGGACATCCCTATAGATGTGCCCCTAGTGGATGAGCACTAGTGGATGTATAACATCCCTTGCTATATTTTTCAAGAGTCAGACCTGCTTGTAACCCTAATTGTAATGTAAAGGGTACAGGTCGGCCCCACCTTAATGTGACTGGTAATTAATGTGAAATATAATTAATCTGGTTAATATTAATTATTTTATGAGCTAGTGAGGTCGGCCCTGTTGTGCCAATAGACACTTTTGTTGACAGGTTTAGTATAGTATAAGTAAAGGTAAATTCCCCAATGAGGAATCATATCTTTTGTGTGAGTTTGGAAATTTAAGCAAGTACACCTTCTTGGGAAAAGTGTGCACCTCTCTTGGGCGCTAGTCTTCTAGTGTTTAAGCACCCTCTTGTGTGCTAGGGTTTCTTGTTGGTAAAGGTCTTTCTCTTGAAGAATATAGCAAAGGATTTGGCTAGGTTTTCTTCCCTTGTTGAGAAGGGTTTCCCATGATACTTCTTGTGTTCTTGTGCATGGTGTTTCTTCTTGTGATCTTGGTTGCTGCAACATTATTGTTTATGGTTAAGTCAAATGCTAAAATGGAAAGAACTTCATGCTTAACCTTGCTCATTGAAAAATCAACAACCCTAAGCTAGTTGGTTGACCCAACAAACATAAAAAGTCTAGTTTATTTTAGGTTAAGCGTTCTTTTTAATGGCTTGATTTACTCATGAGATATGGCGTTGAAACTAGTGGTGTTATAAGAGATGAAAAAGAAGAGAACATACAAAACTTGAAAGCAAAAGTACTTCTAATCCAAAAGCAAAGTTTTATAACTAACTCTTTGTAACCAACTTTTCTTTAACTAACTTTTTCAAGATCTTGTAAAGAAAACCTAAAACATACTTTCGCTTGACAAAAGGCTTCTTATGTTTCAAGAAATCAAGAAAGAACTTAAAAAATCAACTCTTTTTCCTTTTTTCAAATAACCAACTCTAACTATTTTACCAAACTGAAAAAGAAAATCCTTTTTTTTTTAAATTTCCTTAAAGAGAAAAACTGAAATAAATATTTTTCTTTTTTCAAAGCAAGTGAAAAGGGATAAAAAGACTGAAACAAGACTAGAAAAAACCTTTAGCCCACTGCCGATCATAGGGATTCAATAAAGAAACCAAGATGGCAGATTTACAATTCAACAACTTGCTTAAAACCCTTTTTAAAAGTAAACACAAGAAAATAAATAAAAACAAGTAAATTGAAATCTAAACCCAGGTTATGGTTGTAAACAGAGACTCTTGATTGATCCAAGAAAACCATGAGAAATGTAAACTTCAGTCAGGAAAGAGGCAAACCCCCTATTTTTCAAAACTTTCCTTGAAACAGAGACACAGGTTGATGCATTAGCAACCTGTGTATGTACGCGGGCGGTTTACTGAGCAGAGCACGTATGTACGTGGGCTGACTCAAGACATGGCACATACACCTCTGTATCTTTCCAAAAAAATAAAATTTCAAGCATTCTTACAGGGCAGGGACAACTGGTATTGCACTTGAAGGTGACCAGAATCCCTTGATAAACTCAGAAAACTTGAAAGAAAATTGAAAGGCAAACAAACCAATCAAACAACCAAAAATACCCTAAAAATCCCTAGAGGCTTCCCCAGTATGGTCGCCGGTTATTCTAGCGGGAAAACCCCCCCTTTAACTACACTAGGGTTCAGAATGTAGGCAAAGAAAATAACCGTCTAAAATCTAATCAATTTTCTATACTACCCCAAACATACCAAAAATAATATAAAGAAAGAAAACGAAGAAGAGATCGAGTAAATATACCTATGATCCTATGTCTGGTGATGATCTCCTTGCGCTTGGAAGTGCCATTGACTGCACGTCTCCTCCCAAGGCTGACCTGCATCCAAATATTGACAAACAAAGAATTACAAGCACGATATTCCATATATAAGTTAGGGTTAGATGTTAGAATGTCAAGTATAAACCAATAAATGTACTCAAGACACCATCATTTGGGACAAGAAAATGTGATTCTTTTATTCATAATACAAATATTATACCTTACAATCTGAGTTGGCCACCGTTCCGCGAACCTGGTATGGGATCCTCTTTACTATGCTCCAAGTGCATCTTGTATGAAATTCTTCTCTCAACCTTCTGATCTCTTCTATGGAATGGAATGGGTTAAATGGAGGAAGAAGGGGCTAATGAGGGAATGTTGAGGCAATTTATCACAAAAGGCAACAATATCTTGGGCAAGAAGGGGAAGTGAAATCGGGCAGAGTTTCATTGTTCTTATGCTTAGATTGGAAATGAGACCACAACACCTCCTTTTATATGACAAAAGGATGGTTATTCGGTTGGGTGATGGGCTATAACAGGTGGATTAGTTGGGAAACCTCCAATAGCCCGTAAATTTTAATGAATTCCTTGCAACTTTTGCAAGTATACGTAGTTTGTAATGGTGCAGCATGTGTATGTACGTGAGTTGTAGTGGTTCATCAAGCGTATGTACATGGGTAGTAATGGTGTAGGCTACGTACATATTCTAAAAAATGGTTTTTTAAGAAGAGTTACTCAGTAGTGCTTTGGAAAAATATGCAAGTAAGAGGGCCAAGGCCATGCATGCATGGATAGGGAAATTTAGGGCTATAACACACACTAAGGAAGAGTGATGAAAACTACATCAAGAGTTGAACTCGAAGAAACACAAGAAGGATGCAAAGAAAAAGAATCTTCTAGCCACAAATTCGATCAATCATGTTCAAAGTAGCTCCGACGTGGATGAGAAGATTGTCTGCACATTAGTGCAGAAGGAGGTGAATCTGAGTATCCTTCATCACCAGAAAGATAAGGACATGACTAAACTCTTCCACATCAAAATCCAGGTTAAGAAGACCAAAATAGATGCCTAGTTCAACTCTGATTCACAAGATAATATCAGAAAAATAGATCTGGTCAAGAAACTTGGATTGGAGGTTCCCGATTATCCTATCCCATATCCATTGGGATGGGTAAACAAGTATGCATAGATCAAGGTAATGAAACATTCTAATATTGAACTTGTTGTAAGTGTTGATTTTATTGATGAAGTGGAATTGGGTGTAGTACACCTTGACATATGTGGAGTAGTGTTTGGAATCCCCTACATGTATATGAGGAATGTAATCTCCATGCAGAGAGCCAACAAGTACTGAATAATCAGGGACGAGAAGTACTACATCATCAATTCACATAAAGGAAAGTCAAATACCTCATTGTTAAGTGCCAACCAAGCCAAGAAGTTGATTGGTTCCAGTAAGAAATATGTTTTAGTTTTCTTAAAAAAAAATCATATTGAGGATGAGTTGATAAGAGTAAAGGCATCCCTGGAGGGGTGTATTAAAGAGAAGAAACACCAGCTGGAGGATTTTTTATAGGCATACAAAGGAGTGCTCTAGGATCTTAAAAGGTTACCACCCAAGAGGGAAGTGGAGCACGAAATACAACTATTTCCAGACTCCCTATTGCCGAATATTGGGTTGTATAGATAGTCCATTCTAGAAGAAAATGAAGTGAAGAAGTAGTTACAATAGTTGTTGAAGAAGGGTGTGATTTGACCAAGAATCTCACCTTGTTGATCACCTATCATAATTGTACCAAAGAAGGATGAGACTTGGTGAATGTGTATCGACTACAAAGCATTGAATAAGATCACACTAAAAAAATTAGTACCCTCTACCTAGCAGTGCTTTGGAAAAATATGCAAGTAAGAGAAATAGGGAGTCTCAAATCAGAATACCACCAAGTATTCTGATTTAGCACGAAAAATATTTCACCAAGTTGGATCTCAAATCATAATACCACCAAGTATGGTCAAGGAAGAAGACACCTGGAAGATTGCCTTCAAGACAAGGCAAGGTTTGTATGAATGGTTGGTAAAGCCATTTGATTTATGTAATGCAACAACTACATTTGTGAAACTGATGAATGATGCATTACACCCATATCTATATTCAATTGTTATAGTCTATTTGGATGGTATACTGGTTTATAGTGTTACCTAGGGGGAGCACATCTCACATCTCATGCAAGTGTTAGAGACTCTAAACAAGCACCAATTGCTAGCTAACCCCAAGAATTGTGAGTTCTCTCAACAATCTTTGGTGTATTCAGGGTATGTGATCGATGGAGGGGACCTCAATATAGATCCCACAAATATGGATGCCATCATGAAATGGCCAGTTCCTATAAATTTCACTGAATTTAGGAGTTTTGTTGGGGAAACACAGTACTTGCAAAAGTTCATAGCTTCATTTTTAGCAGTAGCTGCACCACTCCACACCATAACAATGAGTGGTAAGAGTTTTCAGTGGGGAAGAATCAACAAAAGGATTTCGATGAGATGAAAATAAATATCAGTGAAGCACCAATTACATCATTACCAAACTTGAAAAAGACTTTCGAAGTGGAGACTTATGCAAGTGGGTATTCCATGGGAGTCGTTTTGATGCAAGGAGGAAGGCTTGTATCCTATCATTTTGAAATATTTCATGGGGAAGTTCTCAAGAAGTGGAAGCACTATTTTATGGGAAAGGAGACCATCATACACACATATCACTAGGCGTTACAATATTTTTAGGCCCAAAGTAAGCTACAACAAACCAAAAATTACAAGCAGATGGAGTTTTTACAACAATTTCGTATAGTCATAAAGTATAAGAAGGGAAACATAAGAAAGTTGAAAAACATGCTTTAAAGGCCACCCACATCCAATATTACAGCTTTGGGAACTCTGATGCACATGGAACATTTTACCCATGAAGCATACATAAAGGCATACATAGAAGATGAGGACTTCAAGGAGGTGTTTCAATAGATATATGGACAAATTCATATAGAAGAAGGTGACGACAAGGTGAACTAACATTTCTAGAATGGGTTACTCTACAAGATCAACAAGATCTATGTCCTTAAAGGTGACAACTGCAACCTATCATAAAGGCTCACACATCCAAGGTTGCAGAACATTTTGGTGTTGGTAAGATGATTGCCAACTTATAGAGGTATGCGTACCGGCTGAAAATGTAAGAATATGTAGCACGATATATTATAGGATATATACTTTATTGTACCAACAAGATCGACAATAGGAAACAAGTTCTATACCATCATTTACTTATACCCACTTGACCTTGGGAAAGTATTTCCATGGATTTTGTGGGAGGTTTACCAACAACCAGGAAGGGACGTGGCTATATATTTGTGGTAGTTGATAGGTTTAGAAAGATGTGCATTCTCATGCCTTGTAAAAATACCATCAAAGGACAAGAAGCTTCAATCTACAAAATTGTTCTTTGAACAGGTATGGGTGCACTTTGGGATACCAAGGAGAATCATCTTAGACATGGATATCATATTTCTCAGTACATTTTTCACTACATTGTGGGAGAAGTTGGACACTAAGTTGAAGAGATATACAACATTTCATCCACAAACAGATGGGAAGACATAAGTAGACAAAATGAATTTAGTGCAACTTTTTAGGGGTTACAATAAGAAGCATCCAAAGACTTGGGATGAAAATATGATCTACATATAACACTCTTATAATAGAGCAGTCCACATTTCTACTAGTAAGTCACCTTTTGACACTTTCTTTGGATATTTGCCACCTTCACCCTTGGATGTTGTATACGGACAATAAAGAGGAGTGAGGGAGGACCTCACGGGATATGCATTGAGAGAAGAAAAATTTGTTGAGAAGATCACACAAATCCATTTGCATGTACAAGAGATGTTGAAGAAGTCATAGGAAAAATGCAAGGCCAAACATGATCAACACAACAATGAGAAGTAATTCAAAGTGGGAGATAGAGTTTGGTTACAATTGAACAAGGCAAAACAGTAGGGTCTTGGTAAGAAGACCAAGGCTCTATGGTATGGACCTTTCGATATATTGGATGAGGTGGAAGATAATGCCTATAGAATCAGTATACCCCCATACATGTGCATTTAATAAACTCTACGAGCCTTCCATGTTGAATCAGGTCCTACCTTCCATACATGACTTAGCATCAGATACTCAGGAAGAGTTGGTAGAGGAATTGTTTTTGTAGAAGCAGTCTAGAACTAAAAGACAAGGGAAACATGAACTTTGGTAGATTGGGTTGAAAGGACAACTTCTTGGAAAAACAAAGTGGTACTCCAAGGAGAAGGTAGAGGAACCATTTTCTCACCTCATCCAGTAAAGCTTTTGGGGACCAAAATCCTCCCTAAATGGGGAGGTATGATCCAGATTGGATCATTATATTATTTTTCATCTATCTTGATGATTTTAGAGTGGAAAAAATTGGAGGAATCAACTTGCAGAGTCATCTTCATGGTAAGTCCTAGTTTGGAAAATTGGGGTTTGAAACCTTTTGGATCCATTTTGAGGCATCAACTGACATTTTTTGAGGCCAAAGTTTTCCCGGCTTTAGCTAAAACCCCTTGATGTTATTCTACACATTGAGACCTTTCCAGCAGTATAACAACCACGTCAATCAGAGCTCGTATGCAAAAGTTATGCCTCTCGTAAGTTGACCTGTTGTGTTGACCACCATGGTATGAGTGGATGCCATGTTAGCCCCCATTACTCATGCATATGGGGCTAGCCACGTATGACATTTCAAGAATATTCTAGAAGTTCCAAAACCTTATCACAATTGAGGGTTGAGGAAGTCAAAGCCCTACCCATAGATGGTTATCGGATGATGTTAAATACATGGTCGCTAGGAGGAGAAGGGTTTCCATTCTTTAGCACTGTATTTGTTCCATAGTTGAGCAAAGAACCCATGGGTCGTATTTTGAGAGTATAATAGAGGAGGATATATTTTGTAGTATCCATTTAGGCCACACTATCAAAAGAAACTGCATAGAGAGTGCCTCTTTCTTTGTATTTGCATTTGAAGAAAATAGAGTAGTGCAACCTCGCCTTCTAGCTAAGTTTTCTCCCTTATTGGGTTTCCTAGGTTATATCTTGTGTTTATTTGTAGATGACACGTGAGTATTTATTTATGTTATCTATTTTTTTCATTTGGCTATTTCATATATTTTAAGCAGAAAACCAATAATTAAAGAATCTAAGATCTAAAAGGAAATTAAACTTCACAATAAATATTTTGATATTTTATTAGATCTGTTGTGACAAACTGTCCAATGGAATATTCATGACAATTTACAGATCAACATGTCTCATTTTGATTGGACTAATCTAATTCAATAATCCAACCTAAATGAACAATCCCTACACCCGCCACCAATTCTTTTATAACATAGCAAAATGATACGGACTATACTTCTACATTGTAAATGGAAATGATGAATCTTTTCTTTCTACTTGTAAATGGAAATGATGAATCTTTTCTTTCTCACCCATGAGAACTTCTCCATTAAAATTTAAATAGTAGTGTAATGCAAAATGATATAGGAAAAAACCATACAATTAGGAAAAGCAATCTCTCCTAAAGATGATCTCAGCTTGGGGATTGAAACGTCGAGTTTCAAAGCAAGTAAATGCAGGTTTCCTCTCAAGCTCTTCTGAAGATGATCCCAAATAGGGGATTGAAACATCGAGTTTCAAAGAAAGTAAACGTAGGTTTCCTAATTCTTAATTGCGTAAAAGAAACAACCTAACCTATTGAAAATGATCCCAACTTGAGGATTGAAAAGTCGATTTTCAAAGCAAGCAAACACATATTTCCTCTCGTTTTCTTAATTCTTAACTACATAAAATGAACAACCTAACCATACAATTGATATATCATGGATTTTATAAACATTTCCATGCCTTTTTTTTTTCTTTTCACGTCCATAGTCATCAACATGTTCTTTTATTTTTTTTTCAAAATGTTAATGTAACATACTTGCTACTTATTAGAATATAATGGACTGGTCTATACAACCTTTTGGAACAGTGGAATAAAAACATTTGTTATCTTTTCCAAGCCAGGGCTTAGTCCTCCATGGGTTTTATAATGGAACAGTGGAAAAGAAACAAAGAATTGGGACTTTTAGGTTCCATGGCTACCAAATGGAATTCATTTTGCAAGGCGCTTATCGATTCAGGCATCCATCTCCAGCCTAGAGATGGTATCTTAATTTGGACTGAAGGAGACCATTCAGGAACCCTCTCTGTTAAAAATGTTTATAATTCTTTGGCAAAAAAATTGTGGCCTCAACAGATTGCAGGGTCGAGGAGGCACTCGTGGACTTGGGATCTAGCCTATAAGATCAAATTGTTTATTTGGCTTGCTATGGAAAACAAAATCTTAACCTGGGATATTCTGCAGAAAAGAGGTTGGGAAGGCCCGAGTATATGTCCACTATTTTATAGTGACTCTAAGACTGCTCTACACTTGTTTGTAAACTGCTCTTTCACTCACCACTTGTGGTAGTTTTTACATACAGTTTTTATCCTTAGTTCACCTTGGGGAGGCAACTCTTTAACAAATTGTTTAGACACCTGGATGAAAAAGGAAAATGTTTATATTACCCTTCCCTCACTGGTCTGCTGACACTTTTGGCAGGAAAGAAATAAGTGTTTGTTTGAATCTTGTTTTCCCTCCATCTAGGGGGTTGCCATTAAAATTAGAGGGATGGTGGAAAACTCCTTTGTTCAATGTCCTCGAAAAAGGAAAAGCACCAGAATAAAAAAAAACACATGATTTTACCCTGGCCTCCATTTGTTGGTTTGATGGTGCAGCCCAAGAAAATGGGCTTTTGAATGGGGCTGGGGGTGTTATAAAGCTATCCGGAAATACTATTTATAGGTGGACGCTCAACTGTGGGTCAGGCACAAACACAAGGGTTGAACTCCTTGGAGTTTGGGCTTCCTTAACCTTGGCATATCAATTGGGTATTGATCAGTTACAAGTCTCGGGACTCAAAAATTATGATAGATTATTTGCTGAATTTTAGGGGAAATTTGCAAGTCACTTCACTTGTGGGTTGGATGGACATGATCCTGGATCTAAAAAATTCATTCAACACTATTAGATGTGATCACATCTACAGGGAAGAAAATGAGGAGGCAGATGCCTTATCAAAAAAATCTCTACAAATGCCAGAAGGGAAGATCCACTACAACAAATGGCAAGATGGCCACGAGGGCCCCCACTATATTTTCACCTCTATCTGTGACTAGTTACCACATGCATATTTGGGAGGTTGTTGATATTTTGCTAGATCTGGATCCCACTTTTACATCAGTGTTAAAAGTAACTATGTTTCACTTTTTGTTTTCTGCCCATTGTTGGGGTTTGAGTATATGTAATAAGCACTTGAGGGTCTGTCTTGGTACGACCATTTAGTTGTGGTTTTTGGAGATGGAGGTAACATTACAACTTTGTACATTTTTTAGAACACCATATATATTAATATATTGAGAAATTTTATGTTGGAAAAACCTTTTGGAAAAAGTTTAGAGAGTAAACTAAAAAGGGTTGTAGGGTAGAGTGCATCAACAATTATGGTGCAATTATTTTTTGTAGTCAACAACTTTTGGAATTAAGGTGAAAACATTTTATGTAAATAATTAAGTTTTGAAGTCAACCATTTTTTAAATTATGGTGCAAATATTGTTTGTAAACTACTCTTTCACTCACCACCTATGGTATTTTTTACATACAGTTTTTAGCCTTAGTTCACCTTGGGGAGGCAGCTCTTTAACAAATTGGTTAGACACCTGGATGAAAAATGAAAATGTTTATATTACTCTTCCCTCACTGGTCTGCTGACACTTTTGGCTGGAAAGAAATAAGTTTTTGTTTGAATCTCGTTTTCCCTCCATCCAGGAGGTTTCCATTAAAATTAGAGGGATGGTGGAAAACTCCTTTGCTCAATGTCCTTGAAAAAGGAAAAGCACCAGAATTAAAAAAACACATAATTTTACCCTGGCCATTTGTTGGTTTGATGGTGCAGCCCAAGCAAATGGGCATTTGAGTGGGGTTGGGGGTGTTATAAAGCTATCCGGAAATATTGTTTACAGGTGGACGCTCAATTGTGGGCCCGGCACAAACACAAGGGCTAAACTCCTTGGAGTGTGGGCTTCCTTAACCTTGGAATATCGGTTGGATATTGATCAGTTACAAGTCTTGGGGGCCTAAAAAATTGTGATAGATTGGCTGAATTTTAGGGGAAAATTGCAAGTCACTTCACTTGTGGGTTGGATGGACATGATCCTGGATCTAAAAAAAATATTTCAACACTATTAGATGTGATCACATCTACAGGGAAGAAAATGGGGAGATGAAAGCCTTATCAAAAAAATATCTACAGATGCCAGAAGGGAAGATCCACTACAACAAATGGCAGGATGACCACGAGGGCCCCCCGGTATATTTGCACCTCCATCTGTGACTGGTTACCACATGCATATTTGGGAGGTTGTTTATATTTTGCTAGATCTGGATCCCACTTTTACATCAGTGTTAAAAGTAACTATGTTTCACTTTTTGTTTTCTACCCATCATTGGGGTTCGAGTATATGTAATAAGCACTTGAGGGTCTGTGTTGGTACGACCATTTAGTTGTGGTTTTTGGAGATGGAGGTAATATTACAACTTTGTACATTTTTTAGAACACCATATATATTAATATATTGAGAAATTTTCTGTTGGAAAAACCTTTTGGAAAAAGTTTAGAGAGTAAACTAAAAAAGGTTGTAGGGTAGAGTACACCAACAATTATGGTGCAATTATTTTTTGTAGTCAACAACTTTTGGAATTAAGGTGCAAAATTTTTATGTTAATAATTAATTGTTTAAGTCAACCATTTTTGAAATTATGGTGCAAATCTTGTTTGTAAACTACTCTTTCACTCACCACATGTGGCATTTTTTATATACAGTTTTTAGCCTTAGTTCACCTTGGGGAGGCAGCGCTTTAACAAATTGTTTAGACACCTGGATGAAAAAGGAAAATGTTTATATTACTCTTCCCTCACTGATCTGCTAGCACTTTTGGCTGGAAAGAAATAAGTGTTTGTTTGAATATCGTTTTCCCTCCATCCAGGGGATTGCCATTAAAATTAGAGGGATGGTGGAAAACTCGTTTGCTCAATGTCCTCGAAAAAGGAAAAGCACCGGAATAAAAAAAACAAATGATTTTACCCTAGCCTCCATTTGTTGGTTTGATGGTGCAACCCAAGCAAATGGGCTTTTGAGTGGGGTTGGGGGTGTTATAAAGCTATCCGGAAATATTGTTTATAGGTGGACGCTCAACTGTGAACCGAGCAAAAACACAAGGGTTGAACTCCTTGGAGTGTGGGCTTCCTTAACCTTGGCATATCGGTTGGGTATTGATCAGTTACAAGTCTTGGGGGACTCAAAAATTGAGACAGATTGGCTGAATTTTAGGGGAAATTTGCAAGTCACTTTACTTGTGGGTTGGATGGATATGATCTTGGATCTAAAAAAATCTTTCAACACTATTAGATGTGATCACATCTACAGGGAAGAAAATGGGGAGGCAAATGTCTTATCAAAAAAATCTCTACAGATGCCAGAAGGGAAGATCCACTACAACAAATGGCAGGATGGGCATGAGGGCCCCCCACTATATTTGCACCTCTATCTGTGACTAGTTACCACATGAATATTTGGGAGGTTGTTGATATTTTTCTAGATCTAGATCCCACTTTTACATAAGTGTTAAAAGTAACTATGTTTCACTTTTTGTTTTCTGCCCATTGTTGGGGTTTGAGTATATGTAATAAGCACTTGAGGGTCTATCTCGGTATGACCATTTAGTTGTGGTTTTTGGAGATGGAGGTAGTATTACAACTTTGTACATTTTTTAGAACACCATATATATTAATATATTGAGAAATTAAACCTTTTGGAAAAAGTTTAGAGAGTAAACTAAAAAGGGTTGTAGGGTAGAGTGCACCAACAATTATGGCGCAATTATTTTTTGTAGTCGACAACTTTTGGAATTAAGGTGCAAACTTTTTATGTTAATAATTAAGTTTTGAAGTCAACCATTTTTGAAATTATGGTGCAAATCTTGTTTGTAAACCGCTATTTCATTCACCACCTATGGCAGTTTTTACATACAATTTTTAGCCTTAGTTCACCTTGGGGAGGCAGCTCTTTAACAAATTGTTTAGACACCTGGATGAAAAAGGAAAATGTTTATATTACTCTTCCCTCATTGGTTTGCTGGCACATTTGGCTGGAAATAAATAAGTGTTTGTTTGAATCCTTTATTCCCTCCATCCAGGGGGTTGCCATTAAAATTAGAGGGATGGTGGAAAACTCCTTTGCTCAATGTCCTCGAAAAAGGAAAAGCAACAGAATAAAAAAAGACACCTAATTTTACCCTGGCCTCCATTTGTTGGTTTGATGGTGCAACCCAAGAAAATGGGCTTTTGAGTGGGGTTGGGGGTGTTATAAAGCTATCCAGAAATATTGTTTACAGGTGGACGCTCAACTGTGGGTCGGGCACAAACAAAAGGGCTGAACTCCTTGGAGTGTGGGCTTCCTTAACCTTGGCATATCAGTTGGGTATTGATCAGTTACAAGTCTTAGGGGACTCAAAAATTGTGATAGATTGGCTGAATTTTAGGGGAAACTTGCAAGTCAATTCACTTGTGGTTTGGATGGACAGGATCCTGGATCTAAAAAAATCTTTCAACACTATTAGATATGATCACATCTACAGGGAGGAAAATGGGGAGGCATATGCCTTATCAAAAAAATCTCTACAGATGCCAGAAGGGAAGATCCACTACAACAAATGGCAGGATGGCCACGAGGGACCCCCACTATATTTGCACCTCTATCTGTGACTGGTTACCACATGCATATTTGGGAGGTTGTTGATAGTTTGCTAGATATGGATCCCACTTTTACATCAGTGTTAAAAGTAACTATGTTTCACGTTCAACTATATGTAATAAGCACTTGAGGGTCTCTCTTGGTACCACTATTTAGTTGTGATTTTTGGGGATGGAGGTAATATTACAACTTTGTACATTTTTTAGAACACCATATATATTAATATATTGAGAAATTTTATGCTGAAAAAACCTTTTGGAAAAAGTTTAGAGAAAAAACTAAAAAGGTTGTAGGGTAAAGTGCACCAACAATTATGGTGCAATTAAGGTGCAAACTTTTTATGTTAATAATTAAGTTTTGAAGTCAAGCATTTTTGAAATTATGGTGCAAATCTTTTAAGTTAACAATTTTTGTAAAAAGTTTAAAGTCAATTTTTTTTAAAAAGTTGGTGGCATAGTGTATTTGAAGTCAACTTTTTATGGTGGATAGAGTGTAAACTATAAAGTCAACTTCTATGGTGAATAGAGTGTATTATAATTAATTTTTGTATCAATCATTTTTTGGAATTATGGTGCAAAAATTAATTTTTGAAATTAACATTTTTTTTGGAATTATGGTGCAAACTTTTTAAGTTAACTATTTAAAAAAAAAAAAAAACTTTGGTAGTCAATTTATTAAAAAGGTTGGTGGCATAGTGTATTTGAAGTCAACTTTTAATGGGCATGAGTGTAGTACAATAGATATGGTTACATTTTATAGTGCAATAATTGTGGTGTAGCCAATAATTGGATAGATTAGGTAGGGTGTAATGTAATAATTATGTTAAAATTATAGTTAATAATAATGTAATGGTTGTGTAATTGTGTTTAGAAGTATTTTCTATTATTAAATTGAGAGTAGCAAGTACTTTATAGTGGGGAGATATTGTCACATTAGTATTATGTTAGATAATATTAAAAAATAATAAAAATAATAATAAAATTAGCTCAATTAAAAAATAATAATTAAATAAATACATATTTACATAACAATAAATAAATTAAAATTGACACATTAAGAAATTTTGAAATAAGGCCAATTTTGGCTAATTCCCGTGTTGTCCACGTTCAACTGTAAAATTCATCCATTTCAGTTTGTTAAGTAAAATAGAACTAGTCAACTACTCAAGAAAAGTCGACCGACCACTTGGCCCAATATGTTCAAACTACTTTATATTTAAACCGCTTTAAGACTCAGAAAATTGGGAGTGACACGACCCACTATATTCAAATCGCTTTAAGACTCTTTTAAAAAAACCAAAAAAACGTTAACGTGAAAAAATATAGAAACTTATTGAATTTTTTTTTAAACAATGATGAATATCAAATTTGAATACTAAATCACATAATCACATACTGAAATTTTATTTTTTATTTTTTTTCAATCACTGGGAAATATATATTAAAAAGTGTGGATAAATTCATTGTAGTACAAAAATAGGGCCATGAGAGACCTTCCAAAAGTACAATTTTTGAAGCTTGAAACTGTTAAAACAAAATTTGTGATCATAGAGTTTCCACCTTTTCTAGCTATACTGCATCTATAATATTTCACAGAATACAATCTATAGAAAACTTCGTTTATATATAACAAAAAATAAAACATAACATCTGAATTTTACAAAAACTCAGGCTGAACATAACCAACTAGAAATCCCTTGACACCCTGCAAATGCATGAACTCTGGTGCGCTTTGATTCCTCTGGTTATTTTCCATGCTGCTAGGGGGGACACAATGTTGTAGAGGATTGGGTTTCCTGTGTATTGGAGAGTTGGACGAAGCAAAATTCAACAAAGGTCGCAGGACAAAGGTTTGGGCGAAGCAATGGAAAGGCGGAGGGCGAGGCGGTGGGAGAGACAAAGAATTCGCTGAGAGAGCCTAGAATCTCTGGGTAGAAATTCACAGAGAGACAATCAACACTAAACAACCTATGCAATTCAGAGGGAGCGCAGGGTGAGAATGGCTTACCAAAACCACAAATAGAATTTTCCCCAGCAAGGACGAGCATTGGCCGAGATTTCCCCATGCGACGATCAATGCCGAATTCGTGTCAAACATATAAGTCACAAATTCTACCTAGTGTGTTGTACTTGAAGCCTTCAAATATGCGAGCTTCAGTCTGGACCTATCATCATCCTGGCTAATCGTCTCGTCGTTTGGGTTGTTGCACACACGATCCCTCTGCATCAAAGCCTTCATCCTTTGATTTCCCACCAGCTCGACTGAATGGATTCACTGACCACCCGAAACCATAATGAGGTCGACGTATAAGCTGTTAACCCCCACTGTCATTGGCCGATGAGTCATCGACTTCACACTTGCCACCTATTTTCTCCACCGTTCCTCTCTTGCGCTGACCACCTGCCTGCTCCACCTGTCCCCTTTTACATTGGAGCTCCAAGTGGCTCCTCCTCTAGCCTTTGCGCGTTGGCTCCTGGTCATGTGTTGCACTAGGCTAGGAGGGCTAAGACTTCAACACCCTCCACCCCTAAGGTTCCAGGAGGTCTCCCTATGGCCTTGTTCGCTAATTTGTCTGCTATCGTGTTATTTTCCCTCAAAATGTGAAAGAATTTTGGCTTGAGGGACCTTGAGTCTACACAAATTCAATCAATAATTCCTTTTAAGCTCAAATTTTGTGGCTCAGTTCCCTGGACCATCATCCTTATGATTGTCTTGGAGTCGCCTATAACATTCAGATTGGAAATTTGGCGGCTTCTACCCATAAATTTCTAGAATTGGATAATATTTTGGATCTTCTTAGTAGGTTCTAGACAACTATCAAAGCTATATATATGCAACTTTGTAAATCATTTTGCCATTGGCAAAGGCTACGTGTAATTATGTAAAGAGAAATTGAATATAATTCCATTTTCTTCCTTTGTTTTAATTTACTGTCCTTTGTTTCCCTTGTGTGATTGCTCCATATTTGTAACCGTTGTTTGCTCATAAATTATATTATTCTGTTTTTTCTATTGTGTGTGGGCAAGTAAAGCTGCTCCAAATCTCTGAGTGTAGGTGTATTGCAAGTTAGAATTAAGTGAGTGATTTGATTGTTGTAAAGTATTGAGCGATTTATATCGAGTAAGTGTTGGAAAATATCACAAGCCAGATTGCAGAGATTGTTGGTTAACTCAAAATAATTGTTGGGCGAGTTTAAAGGGACTAGAGCCCTAACAACTGGTATCAAATCCTTGAATGGTCGAAGAGGTCCCTGACAAAGTTGCAAAGATCGTTGGTAAGTCGATTGTTGGTACGTTCACACAACCGTGAGGAGAAGGGCTGAGGAGAGATTCACAAACAGTGAGAGCAACCATATTGTTGGAGTAGGGTCTAATTGAGCAATGTCATATTATTGTTTGAGTTGGGTTTCGTTTCACATGGAGACAATGTCATTAAGTGACATGGAGAAGTTGAACGGGACAAATTCTTCTTTATGGAAGTCACAGATAGAGGGTATACAGATTTTGAGGGATCAATATTTGTCGATTGAGTGAATATCAAAGAAACCCTCATTGATGACAAATGAAGATTGGCTCAAGCTAGATAGAAAGACCTTTGCCACATTTCGTGAGTGTCTAGCAAAGAATGTCTACTTCAATGTGGTCGGAGAGAAGACAATAGAAGATCTATGACACAAGTTACATGATCTATATGAGAAAAACACGACATCGAATAAGGTCTTTTTTATGAAGAAATTATACAATCTCAAGATGAAGGAGGGTGCTTCACTAGTGTAGCACTTAAATGAGTTCAATATAATTACTAGTCAACTCGCCTCTGTTAAAATCGTTTTGGATGGTGAGATTAGAGCCATCTTACTGATGTGCTCTATGCCGGACATCTGGGTGAATATGATTGTAGCTATGAGCACTTCGACAGTTGTAGGAACCCTAAAGTTTGATAATGTTAGAAACAACTTAATGAATGAGGACCTGTGACGTAAATCAATTATAGAAAACCAGGGAGGAGAAGCTCTAACTCTCGTTGACAGCAGTAGGAAAATTGATCGAGGCCTTCAAGGGTGTTTGCAAGAGGTAGATCAAAATCGAGAAGAGACAGGCTCACTTGTTATCATTGTGGAAAACCAAGGCACATGAAAAAGGAGTGTCAAATCTGGAAGCGAGAACAAAAGGATAAAAATGTGTCAAGACATCAACCATCACAAATGAAGGTGAGACTATTGTTGTAGTTTCAGAGAATGAGGTTTTATTTACTATTTCAATGGAAGATGCATGTTTATTTGTGTATAACTATAGAGTTGATTGGATTCTTGACTCTGGGGCATCTCACCATGTAACCCCAAGTAATGATAACTTTGTGGCATATAGTTATGATGATTGTGGTAAAGTGCATTTGAGAAATAATCATTTTTGCAACAATGTTGGATTGGGAGATATCTAGATGAAGACAAAGGAAGGAAAACATATATGATTGAAACAAGTTAGACACGTTTAAGACATGCGCATGAGTTTGATTTCTATAGGACGATTAGATGAAGAAGGTTGTTCTACAAACATTGGTAAAGGTGGCTGGAAAATTAGTAGAGGGGCATTGCTCATGGCTAAAGGATCCAAGACATGAACATTGTATACATTAAGAGAAATATTAAAGAAATCAGATTTGGCTGTTGTTGCAAGAGAAGAAATCTCAATAGATGTGTGGCATAAACGTTTGGTCACATAAGCGAGAAGGGTTTCAAAATCCTTGCTGGAAAAAATCTCCTTCCATGTTTGAAATATTATAATCTTGATCTTTGTGAGCATTGCATCTATGGTAGGCAACAAAGGGTTTCATTTATTAGAAGTGGCCATGAATGGAAACCATATTTGTTAGAATTGATACATTCTGATGTGTTTGGATCAGTAAACATTAAGTCATTAGGAGGAGATTTATACTTCATAACATTTATAGATGATGTATCTAGGAAGGTTTGGGCCTACCTTATGAAAAGCAAAGACGAGGTGTTCGAGATATTTCAGAGGTTTCATGTTGTTGTTGAAAAAGAAACTAATTAATTACTCAAGTGTTTGAGCACAGGTAGTGGTGGGGAGTATAGCTCCAACACATTCAAAGAGTATTGTAACAGGTTTGGCATAAAACATGAGAAGATTGTGTCTCTTACTCTTCAACATAATGGTACTGTAGAAAGAATGAATAGCACTATCATGGAGAAGGTGAGGAGCATGTTGTCAAATTATGGATTGGTGAAACATTTTTGGGAAGAAGTAGTGAACTCAACTTGCTAATTGATAAAATGATCTCCTATTATGGCTTTGGATGGTGGCATTCCCAAAGAAGTTTGGACCGAGAAAAGGGTAAATTATTCTCACCTAAAAGTATTTGGATGTGAAGCATTTGTTCATATTCCCAAAGAGAATAGAACTAAGCTAGATGATAAATCCATGAAGTTTATTTTTTTGGGATATGCAGATGGTGAGTTTGGTTACCGATTGTGGGATCCGACTAACAATAAAGTTATTAGAAGTAGTGATGTCATATTTAATGAGTTAGCAATGTTTAAGAAGTCTATAGGTAATATAGAGGTCAATAAAGTTGTTGATAGGTCTGTTGAACAACAAACTGATATTCCACCGTTGCAAGAAAATGAGCAACATATTCAAAAACAAATTGTGCATATGGAAGATGATGAACAACGACAAGAAGAAATTGTACAACAACCATTGCAAGAAGTCCAACCTGAACATGCACCACCACAATTGGCCCACGGATCTTCTAGGCTTCACAAACCTTCACAAAGGTATCCTCCCTCAAATTATATTTTATTGACTAATGAAGGTGAACCTCATTGTTTTAAGGAGGCTTGTAAAGTTGAGAGCAACAAAGAATGGAAGAAAACTATGGAGGAACAAATGAGATCTTTGTTGGAAAACGAAACTTGGGAGTTGGTAAAGCTTCCAAAAGGAAGAAAAACCCTACAAAACAAATGTGTGCAGATGATAAAGCATGAAGGAGAAGGGAAAAATGAAAGATGCAAGGCAAGGCTGGCGATGAAAGGATTTGCTCAAAAGCAAGGTATTGACTTCACTGAGATATTTTCTCCTATTGTCAAGATGTCATCCATTAGAATTATTCTTGGTCTTGTTGTTGCTTTAGATTTGGAGTTTGAACAATTCGATGTAAAGACAACCTTCCTTCATGGTGAATTGGAAGAAGAGATTTATATGGAGCAACTTGAAGGATTTAAAATTAAAGTTAAAAAAAACCTAGTTTGCAGATTGAAGAAGAGCCTCTATAGACTGAAGCATGCACCTCGCCAGTGGTATAAGAAATTTGATTAATTTATGTTGGAACATTGTTTTAAAAGACTAGAGGTTGATCATTGTGTCTACATCAAGAGGTATGGCCATGAAAAATACATTATACTATTGTTACATGTGGATGGCATGTTAGTCATAGGACATGATAAGAATATGATTAACAAGTTGAAGAAGGATTTGGGCAGCCGGTTTGGAATGAAAGAGAAAATTGTGGTTTGCATAAGAAAAATACGTTGAGAAGGTGCTTGATAGGTTCAATATGAAGGATGCCAAGCAGACCGATACATTTTTTGCATCCCACTTCAAACTGAGTGCTGATTTGTGTCATTGTGATGACAAGGAGAATGAGGAGATGAATACAATTCCTTATGCTTCAGCAGTTGGCAGCTTGATGTATGCCATGGTATGTACTCGACCAGATATTGCACATTCAGTGGGAGTAGCAAGCAGGTTCCTAGCAAATCCGGACAAACAACATTGACAAGCGGTAAAGTGGATTTTGAGGTATCCCAAGGGTACTGATCATTATTGTTTATGTTTTGGTAATAATGATGTTGTGCTTGAAGGTTATGCAGATGCAGATATGGTTGGAGATGTGGACACTAAAAAGTCCACCACTGATTATTTATATACTTTTGCAGGTGCAATAATGTCTTGGGTGTCCAGATTGTAGAAAGCCCTCTCCACAATAGAGGCATAATACATAGCTGCAACATAAGCTTGCAAAGAGATGTAGTGGATGCACTTATTCTTAGGAGAGTTGGGAATAAAACAAGATAAATATGTGTTGTATTGTGAAAATCAGCTTGCCTTCCATTTAGCAAAAAAACCCTTCCATTTAGCAAAAAACCCAGCTTATCATTTAAAGAGCAAGCCCATTGACACCATTGGATTCGGTAGGTAATGGAGGAAGGATATTTTAACGGAAAAGATCCATACATATGAAAACCCTGCTGATATACTTAACAAAATTCTGCCAAGAGACAAACAAGCATTGTGTCGAAGTTTGACAGACCTGGGGTTGACTTGATGAGCAGGTTTGGGCAAGGATCAATGGGAAAGAGTTCATCTACAACTTCAGTTTATTATTCAAGAGCCTTCATTTGGCTTCAAGTGGGAGAATGTTAACAGTGAAGCCAAATTCTAGAAGCCGCTGCTAACTACTACGGCCTGCTAAGTAAAAAAGATGAAGAACTTTCCCGATCTGGAATTGAGATATTTTGACATCAGAACCTTCTTAGCTTATTCCATTTTCTTCCTCTGTTTTAATTTCCTATCCTCAGTTTCCCTTGTGTGATTGATCCAGATTTGCAACAGCTGTTTGCTCATAAATTGTAATACTCTGTGTTTTCTGTTCTGTGTATGTGTATTGCAGGTCAGATTTAAGTGAGCGATTTGATTGCTGCAAAGTATTGGGCGATTTCTCTAAACTAAGTAAGTATTGGGCTGTCTCACAAGCCACATTGCAGAGATTGCTGGTTAACTCAAAATAATTGCTGGTCGTGTTTAAAGGGAGTAGAGCCCTAACAGATTGGAGTGTAAATTATGATTCTTCAAAGTCATAGTCAAAATAAGTGGGCGCCTACATGAGGTAGTTGGGCAATCCAATTGTATTCACAGAATGTGGATTTTATTTCTACCAAGTCACAGTGAAGGCAACAGGTTGAATAATGCTTTGTTATCGTACTTGTTTTACGTTGGAGTCTGGACTTTGATGCTGCTAAGTCACAGTCAAGGCAAGTGGGCTGCCAGCATGAGATCGATGGGCAATCCAATTGAATCCACAAGATTCTAACAATCTTATACTAGTCTACTTAGAATTGAATCTGATTGGGTAAATACTTCTAGATTTTAATAGAATTCTGGGGCCATTAGCATTTCCAATGCGTAGTAGAGGCGTTAGGGAAGGGGAGCCTTTGAAAGACATATTGTAATACATGAGCCTCCTCAATATCTCCATTCTCGAATGGCCATGCAGACATTACCTACGAAGATCAGCTTTGCTGCAGGAAAGGATTCATGGGCTTTTCCTGGGCAARTTATTGTTCTTCTCTCRATGATCATCACCTTTCAGGCAGGGATTTGCAACSCAGACGATAGATATATGTGCAACGGGGCTAAGTATACTCAAGGCAGTGAGTTGGAAATCAATCTGAACAGAGTTTTGTCTAATCTTGCAGAACACACGTCCCAAACGGGGTTTAATACTTCTGTGTATGGCCAAATTCCTAACCGAATATATGGCCTCCTCCAATGTAGTGGAAACGCAACAGTCAACGAATGCTTCAATTGCTCACGAGATATAACCACTAACATTGTAACGGATTGTGGGAATTCCGTTGGTGGGAGAGTTTGGTATGATTTATGCTACTTACGTTACGAAAACTATAGCTTCATCGGACAGCTGGATACCTATGGATGGGATATGTTCAATAACCAGAAAGTCTCTAACCCTGAAAACTTTACTGCGGCCCTTGGGAAGCTTTTCAACAATTTGTCAGCTGAAATTTCATCTGGATCTGCAAGCAATCGATACGCTTCGGGATCAACAATAGACTCGTTTCAAAAGATTTTCGCTCAGGTCTAGTGCTGGAGAGATGTATCCATTGACAACTGCACAAAATGTCTCTCAAACGCAACCGATCCTATTTTGAAAGAAAACGATGTAAAAGATGGAGGTCAGGGTTTTAGAGGCAGCTGCATTGCTCGTTATGAATCAGAGCTTCTCTTTAATAATCCCCCTTCTCCATCTCCTGCTCCTTCTCCATCTCCTGCTGAAACGCCTAGTCTTCCACCACCTCCTGCTGAAACGCCTAGTCCTCCGCCCAAGCCCAAACCGGCACCGGCACCGGCATCGAATAACACGGGTAACCACTCAAAAAGGTCTTCAAACAAAATACCCATAATTTTAGGTGCCCTTGGCGGCCTGCTTGTGGTGTTCCTGGCGGCCTGCTTGTGCTTTGCAACTCGAAGGAGACTGAAGCCGTCCTCATCTGGAAGGCGAGATGTCGAATTTAGTGCAAATACTGTTAAGCCCGTACGACTATCACCTAGGCATTTTTTATGCTACAATCGTTTTTAACAGAATGCTTAAATTATGCCGGTTCTGGTATCCTGGCCGCTGGAACAGTCTGCTCTGTTTCATTATTCTTGAAACCTAATTGTCTTTTTCAAAAAAAAAATATTCAAGAGATTGCCTACCAAAAGATTGTGAGAGCCAACCATACATACCCTACCTCCTTATACATACCCTATCCTCCTTTGGATTTGACTGGTAAAGTCTATACATACCCTATCCTCCTCTGGATTTGAACTTGTGACCTTTTAAGAGGAAACACATGTTCTTAACCATTAAACCCACTCGGATTATATGATTTACCTTAAAAAATTTAATCCCTTTCAATACTCGATAAATGAAAGTTTAATATAAATTTACCCAAACCTATATTTCCCATCTAAAACAAATATAAAATCATATACATATGAAAATATATATATAATCTCCACTTAATTGTTAAATCAATTTTTTCAACTTTACTTACAATCATCAAATAATTCCCTAAATAAAAGTTTAATATAAATTTACAAGTTAACACATAACTACACTATTAGATTTTGCAAAGCTATCTTTTTAGTTGGATATTTTTTTTAATTATTAGTATAGATCAAACTTGTTAATTTATTTCCCATCTAAAACAAATATAAAATCATATACATATGAAAAAATATATATATATCATCAAATAATCTCCACTTAATTGTTAAATCAATTTTTTCAACTTTACTTACAATCATCAAATAATTCCCTTCTTCTTCGTTCAATTCATTTTTCACTTTAAAATATGTTAAATACTTTACTTTCCTTTTCTGTTCTTTCTACTTTAAAATGTTGTAAATACTTTGCTTTTTGCTTACAATCATCAAATAATTCTCTTCTTCCTGGTTCAATTCATTTTTCACTTAAAAATGTGTAAAATACTTT
>ML784995.1:1141594-1153625 GCA_009831015.1 Picea engelmannii
TGCACAACATTTACTTACACTGAATTGCAGAACTGTTTCTTCAAATTGATTGTTTCCTGTGGCTATCCCCCTTGTCCCTTACCTTCATCTGCATCAGCAAAATAAATTTGAATCCTGAAAATACTCTCTTCACCAAAGATATACTGTCATAATATTCAAAGCAAAATATACTGTCATAAGGCTACCTAAAACGAATAAACAAAACAAGATAGAAGAAAATGTAGTTGGGAAAAGACAAATAAACAGAACAAGATAGAAGAAAATGTACTTGGAAAAGAAAAATACATAAGATTAAAACTGGAAATAACAGAAGTAAGTAAACTTTTTATTGAAATTCAAAAATGGATGAAATGTTCATTTGTCTCTTCAAGGAGGAAACCTGCAACATCAGCAGAGCTTTAAATACAATAATCTTCACTTCACAGCTGGTTACATAGCTTTTAATACTATATACAATTTCTAATTGACCAAAACCTCCACAATACAGTGGATCTCCATGAATTAAGCCTAACTAATAAACCTTTTTTTAATAAACCTCCTACATTTATTGATTTTACACTTTATTACTTAGTGTTTATTACTTAGTGAAGCCTTATTTAATAAAAATAGCTTTCAAGACATTAAATAACAATCTATTTTACTAACTAAAAAATTAAAATGAGACCTTAATGAAAAACTTCTATTACCTAATGAAACCTTATTTAATAAAGATAACTTTCAAAACATTAAATAACAATCTATTCTACTAACTAGAAAAGTTAAAGTAAAACCTCAATAAAAAGCCTTTTATAAAGGATATTGAAAACACCTCATTTCCCATGAACTATGCCTAAATCACCGGAGTAGCATTGAGACTTGAGCAAAAGTTTTTTAAAAAGGCCTCCTGATGAATTATGCATGAATCTGGAGTAACATTACAGGCTTAGTTGTTCATAGATAGTAAGTATGTGTTAAAAGGAGGGAATTAAAAGGAAAGAATTAAATCTCTAGGTTAAATCATAAGCTTCTGGTTAGCTATTGGTTTGTGAGTTACTAACACTAGTCTAAAGTGTATAGTGACAACCCCTATATTGGTTTGTGAGTTGCTAAGACTAACTTAAAGTTTATAGTGATAACACTTAAATTGAATCATATAAAACTTTAAAAAACTAAGTTATTCCTATAAACATAAATATCATTCTGTATATTTATTTTGTCTATTTTTTTAATGTTGTAGATTAAAAGTTTTAAGAAATGAAAGATTTTCTATTTTTTAATGTTGTAGATTAAAAGTTTTAAGAAATGAAAGATTTTTAGGGGACATTTGCCTAAAATTTTGTAAGAAATTATTAATTTTGTAGATTTGAATGGTCATTTCTGTATAATCCAAGTGTTTCATAAGTTTTACAGCATGTTATATTCATTTCTGCATTTAGAAATAGATTTTGAACAACAAAAGATGAGTGGAAATTTATATCACCAAAATCCGACCAAAAAACCATTTAATAGAACAACTAAACAATCCTTTTTTAACCATTTCAAGCTGAAAAGTAACTGTAAATAGGGGATTTAAGTGCTCCTTATCCTCGTGTACAGCCAAGACTGCCGTGGGATAACTGGCACTCTAAGGGCTTCGCCTTTGACGTTTTTTTTTTGGGACAGAACTCCCTTGGGAATCCATGGACTGCAGTCCAATCACTCTTAAAACTATAATCTCAATAATTGAAAACTGTAATTTTTATATTTCCCGGATCTCTGAATTGAGTTAGAATTTCAATTTCGAAATTGCAATCTGAACAGAGATTAGTGATCACCAGAGTCGGATTCAACATTTAATAGTTTACCAGAATCCTTGGGAGGTCACCAGAAAATAAAGCTTTTTGTGTGGAAACGTTGCTGAGATTATTGATCCAGCAATCTTTGAAACTTGCGATCAGGGTCAGGCGTTGAGATGCATTTATGTTGGTCTTTTGTGTACCGAAGAGGACACATCACTTCGTCCATCAATGTCTACAGTGAGTGTGATGCTTTCAACGAATTCTGTGACAGTGCCGGATCCCACAAAGCCGGCTTTTGTGAAAGTTCCCCGGGAAACCATGCCCGGACATCCTTACCCCCTGCAAAATGGAAATGATTATGGCTTGTCATTGGCTTCCTCTTCTGCAACCACATCTTCTTACGTATCATCATCTGCTCCATCCTCCACTCCCCAGGTCACTCCATCTAACGCCGATGCTTCCATTACTGTTTTTGGCACGCAGATAAGCAACGGTTCTGCATTTCCATAACTCAAATATTATATTTATGCATAGGAAGATTATATCTATATTTTATTTTATGATGTTACAGTGTTTTAAGATTTAATGGTTAAGAATATATATTTTTCTAAAAGATTATATATTATACATCTTCTCTAAATATAGCAATTAAATCTTTCTATTGAAAGATCTCTTTTACTATAAACAAAAACAATTTTATATACTAATTTAATGTATAAACTCAACTATAACTTTAAAATTAGATTATTATTATCTTTTAGTAATGTATCTTTGATACACTAAATTATAGAGATTATGAAAATTTTTACCATATAATATTACATTAAAAAACAAGTAAAGATTACTCGTAGTAGTTTATTTATTTTTTTGAATTTTCCAATAAAAAATGGATAAAAAATGAAGTTAATATTAATTCATTATTTACTTGAATGGGCAGCCATCCCATCCACTTGACAACATCATAAGCAAGAGGACCTTGATGGAGGACAAGACATCACCCACGGGTTAGCATGACCGCCAAACATTTATACCAGCAAGCATTCGGTTTGAGGTTCATTTCTTCGCATCATGTTATGATGTTGTATCCATCGATTGTAGTAATGGTGTCATCCAACACCATTACTGCTACTCATTCTCACTGCAAGTCCACACACTCGGCATTAACCATGGGTGAGTCCAGATTTGGGAGGTTTTATTATTCTTGGTTGCATTGGGTCTACCCTATTGTCACTCCCTTTTCTCTCTGTTTCCCTCGCCGGAACTCTCACATGCGCTTGCATCCCTTATCTCTGTAATCTTAGTCACTGCTTGCATTTAGACCACCTCTTCTCATATCTTACCTTGGTCTCGACCCCCCTGCTTTCATGCCTCATGGTGGTCATAGGCAACGAGGAAGAAGTTGTAGAGGGGGAGCCGTAGAATGCCATACACACTCCATTGTTGCACCCATTGCTGAGGCCTATGAAGCCCACACTCCACCTCAAATTCGAGTTGAACTAGATCTTGCAGAAGCCGACGCTAGGATGCTTTGTCGCTTTGTTGACCATGCAGCAATAGACAAGGAAATTGGTCAATGGATACTGGACACTGGCTCATACAAGGAACACGCCACCATTTACACCAAGACAGACGACCTGTACTGGCTCTTAAAGACAATGATGGGGAAGGTACTGGTAGAGAAGAATGAAGTCGACGAGGAAATCTTCCTCCAATTGGATGAAAAACAGATGGAGATTCTTGGCCTTGGCAGGAAGATGGACCGCTTGCTCAACTCCAACTCCGATGAAGCTAGATTGAGCCATGGCCACACAAATGCAACTACTGGAACTCCACCTGGTTAGCCTTCTTAAAAGTCTTTAGTTTTTTATGTTCTGATTTTGGTTTTGCCATCTCAAATGGTGCCTCAATATTTATGATAGTAGCAATAGTTTTAGGGATCAATGGTGCAATAACAATGATAATTTACAACAAATCTTATTTTGTAAAAGGTTTACACTTATGCTTTTTATATTCTGGAACTCTCTACTACTATTAGCAGTGACTCATCGAGTTTGAGTTTCCGAAACACCTAACCAACCACAATCTCTATATAACTATTTTATTTAACAGTGATAAAAATTAAAAAAAATAATTTAAGAAAAAATAATATTAATTCATTATTACATTGATAACAAATTTCTACTTAATTTAATTAGTATTGAGAAATTAACAAAATACTCTTAATGAACATATTTTACCATAGCCACAAATTCATTATTAAACAACCTGAATTAGAATAATTGCTTCCCTTTGTTCCCTTTGTAATGGTCTAATCTTGTAGGTGTTCAAAATGTGTGTTGAAGTGTATGCTGTTATTTTTCAATGGTAAATCAATTTTCAATGCACCAAATTGATTGGAATGTTCTTAGAATTTCCATGTTAACCTACATTGCCATTTTGAGGATTTTTGTGGTTTTCAATTAACCAATTAAAGTGTTATGTTATGAATTGAGTCCCATTTCCGTGAATAATGATTTTTGTGGTTTTCATTTAACCAATTAAAGTGGTTATGCTATCAATTGATTCCCATTTCCGTGAATAATGATCAAGTGGGCTTTTCCATCACTATTATTTGAATCACCATTTTAAAAGGTTACAAAATAATGATCAAGTGGGCTTTACAAAGTAATTCAGTTCTATTAAAACACTCAACACCGTTACTTTTATATGTAATGGTAAAATAATTTCATTACAAATATATAATTTTTATTAAGTTTAATCTATATAAAATTTATAAACAGAGTAACTTTACAAAGTAATTCAGTTCTATTAAAACACTCAACACCGTTACTTTTATATGTAATGGTAAAATAATTTCATTACAAATATATAATTTTTATTAAGTTTAATCTATATAAAATTTATAAACAGAGTAATTGCAATTTATTTTAAAGTAGCAAATATATATTATAAATATTATTTTTTAATGTTTAAAGTTTTTTTAAATAAAAATTTCAATAAATTGTATAAATAATTTGAAATTGTATTTAATGTTTTTATTTTATATATAGTAATATATATAATATAATGTAACATGCATTTTATTTTATAATTTTTTATAAATGTTTTTTTCAATCTTATTTAATTATTTTATGTTTTAAGGTGTAAGGGATAAGTATGTTTGAATTTTATTAGGATGAAAGCTTAGTTAGAATTGATAAATTATATATCTTTTATGTATGTAATTTTTTTTTAGAAGTGTAGAATTATTTTATGGAGGTGATTATTAATTTGGTCTAAATCATATTCACGACCTCTCATTTTCTCAAATAGATTTTATTATAGATTTTCTAATACTTTTTAAGTGAAAATTTTCAAATGGTTAATGTTTTGTCACACAAATCTATCTCTTCAATAATTATTTTTACTTCATTTTATTTGGTCATATTCATGATACCAATTCTTATATCCATATTCTATATTTTATGTTCATATTTTATATCGTTATTAAATATGTCATAAATTGACACAAGGCGTACCCTCTAATCAAATACACATATTTTTGCTAACATGATAAAGTAAACAATTACCATTTTTCCAAGATTCTTTTGAGACACATCCATAGAAAAAAAAACCTATTGTTTGCACCAACCTTTCAAAGAGGAACTAATTCTTGATTTCCAACTTCACAATTGAATTCAACTACATTTGTTTCACATAGAATAAAGAGCTTTCCATGACATACATACATATTCTTTCTACTTATAAGAAGGAACCGCCTCCAATTTTTCATAATTAAATGTGATGGTTATATCCTTATCCCAAGTGCCTATCACCATTGCCTTTGCCTTGTTTACATCGTGTTCATTCATTTTACAATAGCTATGAATTTTTTCAAGGGTAGTTCGTGATGTCTGTGGAGACTATCCTTAAATCTCTTTTGTCAACAACAATATCAAAACTTTTTTTATTATAAACACTACCCACTTATGTCTTTGGAGAAACAATCCTTTAGCTTATCTAGAAATAAGATAAGTAATGTTGATGAAAGGAGACACCCTCGTTGAATACCAATATTACTATTTATTTTAACTTTCTTGTTTCGTTTTAAATCATTTATGGACCGTACTGCTAGCTATGTATGAACCTTTTCATATAAGAGGAAAGTTACTTCTATACAATCAACTATAATTCTTATTTTTTTTAATTATTTCACACATTTTTGTTTAAGGGACAATATTCAAATCTTTAACAAAATACACAATGTACACATAACGAACATTACATCTACCTACAATTTTAGCAATAGATTTAAGAGTTATCACATGACAAATGGTCAATACACCTATTTACTTATCTTTATCTCTAGAACGATGCCAAATAACTTTTCAAAATAATTACTAACCAAAATTGCCTATATAGTTTTTCACATTGTTATATTACCACCTTCACCACCTTTGTGAACAATTATGATCTTGTTATAAACCTACCAATCTAAAGTGAACCTATAACATACTAACTAATTAGATACATATTCTTAAGAAGTTCATGCAATAGTGATCCTCACAATTTTAACATTTCAAATTTCAAATCATAATTTTAAAGTACCTTTCCATTAACGAGATGTTTATACCTAATTTTGTATCATCTTCTAAAATAAGTTCCTTTCTATTCATAGAGAAAGCTATGCTAGATTCATTTCCATCAAATAAATCATAAATTTCACTTACATAAAATAAACTTTTCTTTCTTCCTCAAGAAAAAATATTTTTTTATATTCATTCATCCAAAATTCTTCCTCAATTATATACAAGAAAAAATATTTTTTTATATTCATTCATCCAAAAGGCTAGCTCATTTAAGTTTACACTTAATAGTCTTTATGAGATAATTTTCACTTCATATCATACCGTCCAGGGCGAAACCTGGGTAATTTTCACTCGACATCATCTCATCCATGGAGGAACTTTTTAATGGATTTTCTTTTGCTATCATAAAAAATGCAATAAAGTCATTTTGAATTTTATCTTATTCATTGAAATAGTTGCATTGTGTGATATACATCTCTGTTCTTTTTCTTTCTAGTAGTTAGTCTTTGTATAAGATTTATAGTTGCTAACTTTCTAGTCTCATCTTTTGCCATGTTGTTAAGAAAGAAGATGATGGACATACTAAAAGATTTTAAGTGAATTACCATCTAATGAATATCCCAAAAATATCTCTAACCCTAACACCTCATAATAATGGACACTTTTAAACAATCATTGAAGTATAATGGACACTTTTAAATAATCATTGAACTCCATTACAAAAGTTTTTGGGTTTAAATGTAAGTTCATTGTTACATCTACTACAATATCATTAGAAATGTTTATAGTCAAACTTAAATAAATGTCATTAAAGTTAACACAATGACATCCAAATACTTAATGACAATAAATATATATATATTTAGAACCTTCGGTCAATTTCCATTTACCATGTCTTTCATTGGTCATCCATCTAATTTAGTAAACTTCACTGCTTTAATTTTTGATATGTATGCTATATGGAACAACTCTAACCACGTGATCTTCAACTTCGATGGGTTCTTTAAATATCTAATATCATAGAGCAACACCAATGATCCAAGTTCCAATGTCTTACTTCTAATATTTATGTCATGCCATGCCTTTTGTCCGCCCTTCTCAACTATTTGATTAAATCCTACAATAAGTCGATGTTCTTCTAGCTCCATCAACTCATTCAACCTTCTTTCCAAAGAATGGTCATATGCCATATTTGTAGCAAGTGTGATCCGAAGGTTGGGGACTACAAATTCCATTGGCATTATTGCTTCTTTCCCATATACTAGCTGGAACAATGTATGTTTTGTCAGGCTATTACAAGTCATTCTATAGGCCCATAGGACTGTAGGAATTCTTTCATCCCAATCGTCTCTCTCAACATTACAGATCTTAGTTAGTCCTGCATGCTCTAGGATCTTATTAAACAACTCTAGAATCCCATTAGCTTGAGGATGATATGGAGTACTTTCTCGATGATGTATCATAAATTCTTGATTCAAGGATTTAATAATAGAATTGATCAAATGTGTAGATTGATCACTCATTATAACTCTTGGGTAATCGAATCTCATCACAATATTTTTGAAAATAAATCATGTAGCATTGTGTAGAGGTGGAATCTTTCACATGTGTAGCCTCTGCCTAGTGCATCAAGTACTTAATTGTCGTGATAATGTATAAAAGTAAAACTATCACTCATACTTGCTTTATGAACTTATTTGACCCCCAAAAGCTAGGCCAACGAGTCTAGGTTAACTCATCTCCTCCTAGCAAGTATAGGTTAGCCCATTATCTAAACACCATGAGTATAGGTTATCTCATGTGCTCACTTTATTCACTGACTTAATTGATGGTGTCCTCCGGAGGCAGGGCCTGACATGTCTCTTAATGTCAAAATGACATCCATCTCCTCCTAACTAATCTCCTCCTAGCAAGTATAGGTTAGCCCATTATCTAAACACCATGAGTATAGGTTATCTCATGTGCTCGCTTTATTCACTAACTTAATTGATGGTGTCCTCCAGAGGCAGGGCTTGACATGTCTCTTATTGTCAAAATGACATCCATGAAATAAATATTTGATAGAATTGTAAAATACAACGATCATGAAAAAGTCCACAATACATAATAATAATTTTTACCATGTTGATTATGGTTGATTGTGTTCATTACATTGACCATAACTAATGATATTTGTTATATTAACCATATTGACCATGGGTAACCAAGTTGACAATTATCAACCATGTCTAATGTTGACAATGTGTTGGTTGGAGTACTTGTTCAATGCTCTTGATATTCACAGGATTCTATAAGATCCTAAGACACTTATTTTCAATATTTGATGATGGTTAAGGCCTCACAAACCATCCATGCTCCCATGTGGTGGTATGAGGACATGTTCATGGTGCTTGAACCTAAGAAACTATGTTTAGGGCCCAATATTGTTGTTTACCTACCCCAACCAATTTCAAGGGATTGGGGATGTTGTTTCCCTACCATTACTCTCGCCAAGGCCTTGAGACCCATCCGTACTCTGTGAAACATATTATTTTACCAATATCCAACTCCTAGGGTAAGACTCGCTAATGAGGGATCATGCTATTGTTTCTAGGTTTTGTTCACGATGCTTGAGATAAAAAAGGTTCAATTAGAGCTTAATGCCCTTGTTTACTCACGGTGTTTAGGCATCCAAATAGATTTGTAGTGCACAAAACCTACTCATAGCACTTGTATCCCACTCAAAGGATTGAAAAGAACCCCTACAAAGGACTCGTGTGTTGGTTTGAGGGCTTGTTCAAGGCTCTCAAGCTTGAGAAGATTCGACAAAATCCTAAGGATTTTTTTCCCTTCCTCAACCATGTTCAAGGCCTTGCAACCCATCCTTAGTGTGCAAAAAATCCTAATAGCACCCATATCTGAATTTGATGCCAAATACCCCTTAGGGAGGGTTTGTGTCGTGGTTTGTAGGTGTTGTTGATAGTGATTGAGCCTCAAAAGTAGTGTTTAATCCTTAAGGCCAAAGTTTTTTCCTCCCTTAACCATAATGATTGAGATCTACAAGATTTGTTTAGGGATCACGCCCCTTGTTCCCCCCTTGACCATGTTTAGACCTCTAAGCCCATTTTCAATGCATGAAATCTACTCATGGCACCCATATCCCACTCATATGCCTTATAATATTAGTGGGTAGTAGATGTTGTTCATGACGATTCAACATAATAAGCATAATTTAAGGCACAAGGCCCATTATTATCCTTACGTGACCATGTTTCAAACTATAGACCCATTCTTGGTGCACACTAATCTAGCGATGCACCCATAGTACTCTTGGAAGTGACTAATAACCAAAAAAGGTCGAATGTGGAGGTTCGAGTACTCGTCCATAAAATTGGTGATTCGGGTGGATATTGGTGGCCACCCACCTATTCCAAATGGATCCTTTTGACAATTTTAGTTCAACACGTTCTTCTGTAATTCTTTGTAATTGTGGGTTCTACACTTTTGGGGATGTTTCAAGCTCTACACAGATGCTCGATGGAGATTGGTGGCTTTCTACCTAATCCAACTGGCTTATTTTGGAAGCTTTGATGTCAGTACATCTTTCTGTACTTCCAGGGCCGTTTTGGGGCCCTAAACAATGTTTTTTTGACTTGCCACATTCAATCCGTAGACAGAGTTAGATTTTGATGACATAATGTGTAGTTCTCGAAAAAACCTTTCCAATGGGCTATCACGCACCTAAAACGGAAGTCGTATGCAAAAGTTACGACCCTGGGAAGTTGAGGTACCAACTTATCCATCGAGGCCCACATAACTTTTGGCATCTCCTAGGGTTAGGTTTTTGGATGTCTAGGGTTTTGGTATTCATGAGTAATGTTAAAAATGCCTCTGGAGCCTCATTGTAATCATTCTGCTCAGACGAATGCATGTAGCAACCACGTCTCTTCTCATAGATAGCTACCACCATTCGAGCAAGTTGTTTTCAGTTCTACAGTTTTACAGTTTCAACCTATTTTATTTATTCAATAGAAAGTATTGTTCACTGGATATCTATTGTTGTGCTACGTATCTATGTGTTATTGTATTCAGTCTGTTATTCATTTTGTTTCGCTCATACATCCAAATCAATGGTATCAGAGTGGCCTGCTCTTCATTTATATTTCTTCATGCATGTCCCCGATAAGATCTGGGTACAAGAAGTTGGGACTCGAACTAGTCAAGCCTTTGTAAGATCGTTCATGCCGAGCTCGACAACAACCCCTGGGGGATGAAAATAAAGATGATGGAGCTGGAGTTCCTTTTAAAATGTTGCTCAAGGAATCCCTTGCACGACAAAGGAATGAAATGATGGACAACTTTGCACAGATCCTTTGGCATTTGCCTACAAGAGACACATCTTCATCAAGCGACCATGCAACCCCCTTCAATGTACAAGTAAATTTTGATATTCCATTATTTGATGGATTGATAGATGCATATGTTGTAGATAAATGGCTGAATATGCTTGAAGGGTATTTTTCGGTCCATAATTTTTCCGATAGGGAAAATATTACTTTTGAACTCCTCAAGGACATCCCCCATGTTAAGGATTGGTGGGATACTTACTTTGAGTAAAGGGACATAGAGGAATCTGCAATATTTGCGGTTTCCCCTACATGGGATTCCTTCGGGGATTCCATTAAAGAACAATACTACCCTATTGTAAGCTATGAGGACCAGTACACAAGATGGACCACCCTACGATACGAAAGGGACCAGACAGTACCAGATTTCACCAATATTTTCCATACCATGCACACCAAATTGGGTATCAAAGACTTTGAATGAAATCTGGTGCTAAAATATCGCGACTGTCTGCATAGATACGTTCAAGCAAAAATGGAGTTTCTGGAAATCGTATCATTGGGTACGGCTTATAGATATGCTTTCAAGATTGAGAAAAAATTTAAGTAGAAGAGGCGAGAGTTTGGATCTACAAACTCCTCATAGTCGAAGCAGTGCAAAGGCCGCCCCAACCCACAAAACAAGGGATAGAGAAAATATGGCAAGTGTTAGCTTATTACATGATGCAAGGACACAACCTTTTTTTTCTTGTTTCCTAGAACAAAGGAACCTATAACATAACCCTCTAATAATTTTTATAATTCCTTTTGGTGTCCATGCTAAGGACATCTAATATACTAGAGTTGCTTCCAGTGCCTCTCTGATCAGAACCAACCTCCTTCCAAGGGATATCTATCTATTGCACTATGAATTAAGATTTCTTTCCACTTTGGCTCTCAACGATTACCCATATTTTGTTTGTACATTCTGGTTTTAGGTTAAAACCTAAGCATTTTAGGCCTGATCTAAGTCAAAATACTAATTAAAATAAAAATTAAAAATGAGATAAAATAATCAAGGTCACATGGAAAATTTGGCTTCTAGTCACAACCAAATCAAACAATATCATTAGAATATATTATTCATTACTTTTATATTTAATTTTTGAGCAGTTACCATACTTGCTATTACATAATTCGCCATTTTCTTTATTGTTCCAAGAGGCGCTTTCTATGGCTCGATATGAGGGAGATGTTTAATTCTTTCTGTGCTCAATAAGTAGATGACACATGGCATTTAAAAAATATGAATAACAAAATAAAATTCAATATTGACCATAAATAAAATATTTTGATGCCCACCTTAAGTAATATATTTTTATATCATTTTTATATCATATAT
>ML784996.1:0-29084 GCA_009831015.1 Picea engelmannii
AAATAGATCGTTTTATGATTAGATTTCAACTCCCTAAGATGTTCACCAATCAAAACTTCCTTCATTTTCTCACACAAACCATGTGCACAAATTTCATAGTCTACTACACTTGCTCCATTGTAAGTATTGCAGGTGAAATTCCCAGAATTCACCCATTTAGCCAACCCATTACAAATGACTAAGTCAAATGCCCCACATAAAGTATGCAGTTGTTCCCCAAAAAAGTTGCAGCTTTTGTTGTCCTCTGAAACTCTTGTCCACTCATGATTTCCTTCTTCTGTAAGACAAATGGGGTTGCATTCTTCCTTACAATGAATAATACTAGCTTGTTCACCTGTTGTCCTAGCATTGATATCACCCATTATAAGGAATGCACTTAGTTGAGAGTACACTGCAATATCGTTTTTTAAGGCTGCAAAGGGGTGTTTGTGGTCAAGCCCCCTACTTTTGTAAGTTTTTGAAACTTGTGGGGCAAAATAACATGTTGCAATCCTGATGATGTTACCATTTTCTGATATTTTAAACCAAATGAATTTTTTATTTGAGTCTTCTCTTTCTAACTGAATGAGACGACCTTTTTTTTTTCTTCACTAAGACCATAATATCCCCATGTCCTTTACCATTCTCAGTTGTTTTGTTCTACACTGCCATTTTCACATACTCTTCAAATAAATGTGTCTTGCACCCTTCATGCTCATGTGTTTCCAATAGAAAAATTATATTTCTATCTTCTGTGATAGGTTCTAACCCAGTTCCCCGCCTCCACGAATAACCTCTGCAATTCCAACAAACTAATCTTAAGGAAACTCGAGAATAATTTGATTGTTATTTGTTTTGGTCTACAAGACTCAAAGTTGAGTCTTCACCCCTATTTGTCCATACTGGCCTTATTGCATATTTTCCTACTAATAAAGTTGTTGTCTCTTCTTGGCTACCAACTTGTTGTCATGTTTTAGAATGATGACCGAAAAAAGAAATAACAACTTTTCTTTTGAACAACCATGCCCTTTTTCCCTCATCTCTTGATGCCCTAACCTTTGACAACTCTTCCCTTATTTCCTCTTGCTGTCTAATAGTTAAGTCTTCATCTAGAAAAAAGAGAGAGCCTCTCAAGAGTTGCTTCTTGCCTAGGAGAATTTGCTTGTCACGTGTGCTTAACATGATGACTTTTATGGGCCTAGCTCTCTCACCGCTAGGCTTACCCACCCTCCATGCTTGGCAAATTCGGCCTTGCCAAAACAACTTGTTCTTCAAAAATTCACTTGCAAGATCGAGAATACACTCATTTTTTCTGTACTCTCTCACACCTTTGATAATTATGTTTGTTGCTCTGCCTTGTTTGTCCTTGTTTTCTCTACCTTGCATGTCGTCCCCCTGGTTGTGTGTTCCTTTTTCCATATGAGAAAAATTGCTAATGACTTGTGCCCAAGTTTTGGAATTTTTTGTAAAATCTCTTTTCTCTTCATACCTTGCTTTCACTCCATGGGTATATGCTTGTTCCCCTGTTTTCCCTTCAACTTTGGGTGTTTTAGAGTTCATCATCTCTCTAATTTCCACAGCAGAATCTTCCCTGATTTGCTCGGCATCCTTCAAGCCTTGCCATTCAGCCTTTGCTTCCAAAATGGATTCTTGCAACAGTGTCACTTGATCTGTTAAAACTTTATTGTTTTCTGCTATCTCTAGATTTTCTACTGTCAATAGTTAGATTTGAAGGTCTCTCTCTAATATGAAAATACAATAAAAGTCATTGATATGGTTAATTGATATCAACTACAGAGTGGAGCAAATGCTTGTGGTGGATAGGGTATTGATTTATTAGACTTTTATGTTTAGTTTGAGCTTGAAGGAAAACATACATGCATTAAAAACTTTTCATATATACAACTATAAAGTGAGTATTATTAAGTTTTTTTACTTAACTAATTTTTGAAATAATATTTACCTGTAATTTAGTTTTAATTTTATAGTGATATTTTGAATAAATATAATGAAAGTATTTGTAAGAAATTGTGTATTTGTAATAATGGAATAAATATATTTACATTTTATTTTTTATAATTTTAATTTAAAGTTCTTTTAAGAAACTGGTTCCAAGCTTTCATTTCTTTAATATTGAAGCTTTCAAATTTCCATAAAAATTCCCAACCAATTAGAAACGTTCCAAATCAATTCTGAAGCTCCCCAACTTTAAAAACTAGTTTCATAAATGTTGAAAATGACCAGAACAGTTCCTATGCAACTATGAAAAAATCCCCAGAACTTGAAATCCAATCGACCTGACGGTCTAAACCAATTAATCAAACGTATTTAATATTTTAACGAAGTTTTGTGACGAGTTGTGATTAGCTGTTATTGTATTTTACGGGTAAATTACCACGCCCGTCAAATTCCTCACTGGAGCCGCCCTCCTAATTGTAATCATGGCAGAGGGCCGCCCACAGATAATCCATCCAGGCGAGCAATTCTGCGGGCCTTACGGGACGTCTAGAGGGATGCGATATCTGCGGACTTGAAACCCCTGACGGCTCATATAAAGCGTTGAAGTTAAATCGAGAAAGTTGTGAACCGTACACAACTCTGAATATATTTAACCTACTTTGTCACGCGAGCGAAATGGAAATGCAGAGGGAGTTTTAATTACATATTGGTTCCCATCAAGAAAGTTTTGATTCCCATTGTATTCAGTACAGAAAGATCTGATTGCCATTGTATTCGTACAGTGGGTTTTATACAGATTAGTATATTTATAGTTTGACAGATATTAATACAAATGAGGCATAAGACCTATGTCGTTGTAGGACAGTAAGGACCATCGTATGTGACAGGCCAGGTGGGAAACTGTACAGGTAATTGACTAAGCGAGGCCCTCGGGCCCATACCCATACTCATGACGGAAATCCACATTTAGACCGAAAAGATGTATAAATCGATGACTTTTTCCCAAATAAGAGTCGATGAGGTTTCTAGTTATTTTCAGAGGCCGGGGAAACCATTTTTGGGCCTTCTACTATCGTATTGGGTTAACCATTAGAAGCAATTATTGGATCTCACCGAAATAGAGTCTGTGAGTGATTGTTTGGAGGCAAAAAGAAAGAGTTGATACAAGAATGGGGAGGGGAAAGATTCAGATGAAGAGGATCGAGAACGCCGGCAGCAGGCAGGTTACATTTTTCAAGCGCAGGAATGGATTGCTGAAAAAAGCTTACGAGCTATCGGTGCTCTGCGATGCAGAAGTTGGACTTATGATTTTCTCCCCAGGAGGAAAGCTCTATGAATTTGCTAATCCCAGGTATCTATGATTTGTGTATTTTCCCTGCCTACCTTATAGATTGTTTTTTGTGGTATGTTTGTGCTCATTCAATTTTAAGAGGTCCGTTGGCGGGCTGATTTTTAAACGGTCTTTGCCTTCACAATATTGTATAAAAATCAATCTTGGGCATAACTGTCTAGCTGTCGAATGCGCAATGGCCAAACCATTAACGAGCCGTTATTTTGGATTTTTGAAGTGTAGTTTTCTATATATGGATGCCAATAAAAGTTAGTTTGATAGTCATGTTTAGTTACAACAGTTCCTTGAAGCTACTGGCTTATTCTTATTGGGACTTACTTTGATGGGTCTGTAGATGGTGAGAGTTTATTACAACTACTCTAAGTTCCATTCCATTCTTATGTTATTTTGTATGGTTCAAACTTAAATACCGCTTATTCGTGAGGCTGGCCAGAAAAAAAAATTGAGTGCATATAAAAATGGAGGCTGGACAGATATGAAATAGCACCTTTTGGTGCGCAAGTAGTATACAATATAATAGCTACACAAAGCAAGGCATATGATACGCTCCTGGCAGTCGTAGGTAGCATATTTATTTCCTGGTTGCACAGCTATGGTAGTTGTGGAGTATTTTTTCCGTTTGTTGGTCTTGTTAACGTTTTTTTTTTTAATATTTGCAAGTGTGGACACGGTCAATCTTGATTGACCAGATTGATCATTTGTTGATAGAGTGACATGGCCAATCTCTCTCACTCAATCAGATATAGATTATGGACCAGATTGATCATTTGTTGATAGAGTGACATGGCCAATCTCTCTCACTCAATCAAATATGAATATGGTTGATGGTAGTGAGTTGAAAAGTGAAAAATTCATATTTTGTTTTATTTAATTTGGTTAGAAAGGTCAGCAAAGTTTTATGATCAAAGTAATTATAAAATATATGTAATTATAATTTTATGTAAAATTTTTATTAGATTTGTGAAAGAATTTCTATCTAAAAAAAGTTGAGTTTGTTCATTTATTAATTTTTTTTGTTAATGGAGTAAGTTAACAAGTGTATAAACTCAATTTTATTTCAATGGAAATTTTGATTTACCCTTTATAAAAAGGAAGAGATGATCAATCTTGATCAAAGACCACTCTTTAGGGAGTAAGTTAATAAGTAGACAACTCAACTTTTTTCTGGTGGAAATTCTTTTCCAAATCAGATAGGAATTTTGGTAAAAGTTATAGTTCTGACAACCAAGATAGTTGAAATTTCAAAAACATGAGTATATAGATGTGAAAGTATACCTCATTTGAAAAAAATGACTCACTTAAAAGGGTGTTTATCCCCTAATTTTCTCACTTCATCGTTTATTCTCTTCTACAAATCCAAAAAATCAAAAAGAACACAAGTGTTTGTGGTTAGCCAATTTGTATTTTGTCTCTCTATGACACATCAAATAGTATTAGAGCATTAAGCTCTTGGCTGGCGGTGTTGAATTTTCTCAGGGTCCATTTTGACAGGTTGATGATCCTCATTCTTTGATCTACACACTCATTCTAGGATTTTTCCTTAGTGGATTTGTTCGTTTTAACACTTTTTCGGGGAGACCCTTTGCATCGATTTGCACATTTCTTTGAGGTACTCTCGTCAGTAAATTGAGCCTCTCTCAAACAAGTTGTCTTTCACCCTTATATATATGCAGCCATTTGAGGCCCACTCCTTTGAGGTACTCTACTCGGTAAATCGAGCCTCTCTCAAACAATCTGTCTTCACCCTTAGATATATGCAGTTGCACCCATTTGAGGCCCACTCATTAGTAGATTGAATCGCTACAGGCTCATTTAGATTCTATTCAAAAAAATGCTCGTCACTCTTAGATCCACGCAGCCTTTTGAGAACACCTCGGTAGATTGGAGTGCCGTCAAATATGTATTCTCAACACTGATCCTCATCCTTGTAAGTGATCCTCCTTGGTTGTCTCTATTGACAAAATACTTTAAACAAATTGTCGTGTTGGTGCATCAAGTGCGTTTTTAGTTATCTTAAACTTACACTGTTTGCATTGTGGTTCCGTGTATTATTCAACTAGTGGAGGATTTCTAGGCTATAGATCATGGTGGATTTGCCATAATGTTGTACCAAATCTGGGTTTTCTATATATTTAGGCATAGTGCATTGCATCCACTAGATATTCTCTATATTGCCACAGTATGCCTCTAATCTCCTCGTCTACAGAAACACAAGTTCATCATGTTATGCAACGATTGATTGGTGAGTGCTCTTTTTGTGGTTACAAATAGTCCTATCTGCATGGGGTGAGAGCTCAATATCCCACTCAACTTTCTCTTATAATGGTGTTACTATTTTTACACCTTATACACTTCTAGTGGTGTTACTATTTTTACACCTCATATTGTATGAGGTTCTACCTTGTGATTTTTATTACATTGATGGAAAATTTCTATTGTTTTCTTGAAGCTATTGGATTGATTTGGGGGATTCATCTTCATGTGGGAGTCTCACTTCTTCTTGGTTGGATGACTGTGCTTGCTGCTTGGTGGTCTTCTCAGATGTGCTTGCTTGTTGATCACCTCTTGGTTTCACTTTTGATGGATGTCTAGCATACTATCTCATTATGGTTGTTTGGTATACATGCTTATATTAGATATGTATAATGGTTCTATTCCCCCAATGGGTTAGATGATGATGGTGGTAGGAGGTAGATGTTGCACGACATTGTTGTTGATATTTCCTAGTGATCGTGGGTTGGTGTATGATGTTGATGTCTCTAGGATGGGGTGTTCTACATGGTCCTCATGTGTTAGATGTGTGATGGGGAACATACTTGATGATTGGATGAGTTAGCACTTCTTTATGCCCTCTTCTTTTATGATGTTTTTATGGTAGGATGATTCATCTTACCTTGGTGGGATTTTTCTAGGTGATTTATCTTTATAATGTAACATTTGCTAGACAACACCTAGGGGGGAATGTGTTTAATGATGTTACTACCCTCACTAATGTATTATTTCCTAAGTTTGAGTTAGAGGGGGGGTTCTACATATGATTTGATGGTGATCTATCCTTTTTCCGAAGGTTACATAAATTTTGATGTAACTATCCCTTGGTGGTGGTGCACCTTAGGTTGGGATTTATGTTTTGTTGTTATCATGGTGGGACTTTACAAGGTTGAACATATTTTATTTACATGGTACAATACTTTATTAAAGTGAACCCCTCTTTGGTGTACATGTTCGTGGTGATTTAATCTATTAGTGACTAATTGGAGGGGTACTATGGTTACATTTAAGCATTAACCTTTGTGAACACATGTTGAAGTTGATTTAATTGTTCAATGGTTAAATTGATCTAATTTATCCAAATTAAGGTTAATAGCTTGAGCGCCCTACTTCATTTGACATCTTTTAATTCTTGGAGGGAGCACTCATGTTGAGTTAGTTGGAGCTTATTTAATTTATTGTTGTTGACTCCTTCCTTGCACAAGTTTTAAGTAGTTGTAACCGACGACCGGTTCTTAGACCCCACTGGTCCGAACAACCCCTCCAAATCGCCTATGATCAATTTTGTACAGAAATGGTTTTTTTGCTTGAACCGGTTGGTTCCGTATCGGTTCCCTGAAGATGACCCGCCACTGAAAAAGTGAGGGGGAATTTAGTTTCTTTTTTAAATTTAAGAAAGGGGGCATGCATGGGAAGCTTCTAGAATTGTCTAGAGCCCCTAATAAAGCTATAAAGGCAACCCCACCCCCTCTCTTTCACTCACACTACTCATTTGGGTTCTCTTGAGTTTGTGAGCTAAGGGTTTTTCATGAATTTAGAGAGCTGATTGTAGGGTTGATTTGGAGAGGTTGCTAGGCTGATTTGAAGAGCTAATTGTTGGGTTCATTTCGAGAGTTCTTTTGCTGAGTTTGTTGGAGCTGATTTGGAGTTGATTTGGAGCAGACTTGGACAAGCTTTCTTGGGCAGATTTGGAGTTTGTTTTTTTTTGGCAGATTTCAAGGTATGTAAACTATGCACTTACTCCCAAAAACCATAGTGATTACTCTCCTTAAAATTGTTGTTGTTTTCTCCTTAAAATTATTGTTGTTTTCTCCTAGCAATTAAAAAAACATAGGTTTTTTATTTGCAGATTTTAATTTGTTTCCATGGCTCCTAAAGAAAAGAGGGATCCAACATGGCTTCATTGTCAATTGATTGATGGGGTAATGGTTTGTAATTATTTCCAAAAGGAGGTTGGTGGGGGAGGTATTCATAGGATTAGGCAACATTTAGCCCATGCAAGGGGGAATATAAAACCATGCTTGAAAGTTTCTCATGAACTAGAAGCTGAGATGCAGGGCCTTCTTGATGCCTTACAAGCAGATAAAGCCAAGAATAAGAAGGTTCAAAAAGAGGTGGGGAGAAGTAGTGGTGGAACTCGATTTGATAGTGATTTTCAAGATAGAATGCCTAGTTTTGAGGAATCCTCTGCTTTTCCAATCCCTGGGTGTGATCCTTATACCAATCCTAGGGAAGAAGTAGAACATGTTGGTGGAAGTGGTGCTCGTGCATCAGCATCCAAAAGGCGTCGTGGTAATTGTTATCGCACAGTTTGTAGCTAGGAGTAATAGCTATAAGATAGAATACCAAACTGGCGTAACATGAACTTATCCCACCCAATGTCACCACAATGGGGAGGTTCTTTCTCTTTAGGGAGGTGAGGCCCAAGGGAGACTTCCCCGGTGACTTGGGGTTTTGAAGAGGCTAAAGGATAATCAAACAATGACAAGTTTCCCCCTTCACAGATCACCACCGGAACAGATAGTTCGGCTTATAGCCAACAAAGATAACCAAGTAGAATCCTTGCTCGAGAACAAAGCAACAATAAATTGATATATGCAGGCTTTAGTTAGTACTTCATATATATCAAAGACTATCTGATATTCAATATAAACAATTTGAAAGTAAATGTTGACAAAGTCAATGTTTACAAAATAGCAATAAAAGTAATGTCACTTCACCAATAAATACTAGAACGATATGGCATTCAATGCAACTAATCAATACTTAACTCAATTAATGCCTTTAACTACCATTCAATTGCTCATAAAATGAAACGTTGCTACATTAAAGATGTGATAACCAAGGATGACGTCAGCAACTAAGGTTAGTAAGTTAGTTGAGCTTAGGGTTAGTGTAGTTAGGGTTTGAAATTCAAGTTTTGAGAGAGTTTGTGATCAAGTTCCACTTCAACGCTGGAGGTCTTAAGATCAGTGCCTTCTAGGGTAAAATGGAGTCAATTTAAAGGAAGACACAAGGGTTGAAGGAGGATGGCTAAGGACCGGAGGGAAGAGCTCTGAAGTGCTGCTATGGCAGGGGGGTTGAAGGAGGATGGCTAAGGACTGGAGGGAAGAGCTCTGAAGTGCTGCTATGGCAGGGCCTCAAAGACAAAACCCTAGGGGAGAGAGTCTCACTCTGGTGTTGCTATGGTAAGGCCTTGTGCTCTCTCCTCCTTCCTTAGATGGAAAAAACATCTAACATGAAAGATAAAGTCAAGACAAGAGAGTCAAATGAGGGAGAGTGTTGCTACAACAAGGCTCTATCCTCAACCCTTAGAAGAAAAATGACCCTAGGTGTAGATAACCTAGGCCTGGGACGTCTTCTCCTTCTTGAGCTCAAACAGGTACGACTAGCAAAGGGGAAGAGCAGAAAGGAGTGTAGCTACGGCTAGGCTCTCCTTTCCTCTTCAATGGCTGAAAAGTTCTCTATCAGGGGACATGAGACAAGGACCTACTTGTGTGCTTGTCACCTAGGGTTTTAATTAACAAATATGCAATAATATAAGACTACAACCATTCATTCAAGAAGTTTTGCAGAAAAAACACTTACATATCACCATGAAATAGTATGAAAACCCTAGTTGTAACACCTTCCTTCAAGAGAATTGCCAAAATATGCCAAAAACATCTTCCTTCAACAAGTGCGCCTTCCTTAAATCAGCCAAATACCCAAGATAGGGCGCAAATTTCAGACCTCACTAATGAGTGAGTGAGTTGTGATGATAAAATGAGGATCAAAATCCTTAATATATACTATATCAATGACCTAATTTACCTTTTAGGTCATAAAAAGGCGAACAAGGCCATAATATCAAAATTATATTGTTTTTACATTAAATGCTAGACTAAAACCCTAATCAAGCAAAAAGATAAGACGTCACCCCTTCCTAGGGTGACGTTAGCCCCTGTTAGGGAAAATGTAGCCTCCTGAAGCAAGACGTTAGCTCTCATTGGGCTCCTCCAAGCTGCCACACGTGCCAACTGCCCTGCCCATCTACCAACATGCTCATGATGATGTCATAAGCCTCCTGGTGATGTCTGGGGCCATCTAGAGACAACGTCCCTCTGAAAGTGGGTCAATCCTCCTAGGTCAAGCAATGTCAGGGTGCCTTTGGTGGAACGTTCTCTTCTTCTCTGGTGCAAAGTCTCTGATCATCCTCTGCCCTGTCTCTGCCCCTTGATGGGGTCTCAACATCCATCTGGTGGGATCTTCAACCCCATGGAGGTTCGAACTGATCATCTCCCCATGTGTATCGGTCCAAATGGTACCTGTCTGTCGGGCATGGTCCTGCACATCAAAAGTTACGCCCTCCATGGGCTCATCAGTCATAGGGATCATAGCAATGTCAATCACATCTCATCATTAATATTATTAAACATATGCATAAAATGCCTAATACATCTGTCAATAGCTCAAAGACATTACACAAGCCTGCTATACAAATCTGGATGAAATGATAAAACGTTCTATTGGGCTAGTGTCCATCGAAAAAGGTGAGTTCCTAGAAGAAAACCTCATCAAAACCATGTGAGTGAGTGACGTGGTCAAGGGAAGTCCAAGCATGTGGGTGCAGTGAGAGCAAAGGATGCAATGTGTTATTTGTGGGTGCCTTTGTAGAAGGTGAGTTGTTCCTGTCATAGATGCACTCTTTCCAAGCCCATTCTTGCCTTTATTATTTTATTGCTTTTCTTTTTCTTTTTGTTCAAGAGCTAATCAGGGGACACTACCCTGGTGTGGTGACCAGTGGTGGCAACGTTACCCACAAGTACTTTCACAGAAATGAAAGGTTGGCTTGTGATGAGACCCCCTTTCCCTTGGCCATGTAGCCAAGAGTCACTGCTCTGGCGTGGTAACCAGTTGGTGGCAATGTCATACTGCTAGGTACCCATGGACCTAATAGGTTGGCTCGTGATGAGACCCCCTATCCTCTGACTAGGTCTTGTTTTATTATTTTCTTCCGGGTCCCTCTAGTTTCTTGCTGAGAAGCCTTTTATTGCTTTCCCGGGGATCCCTGGGCAAAGCATCTCGAGGTTTAATTCTTAGGCTTTTATCTTTTACCAGCTTACTTTTACCTTCTGGTCCTTTAGCCCCTTCTTCCCACGAGACAAGGTGCAATCTTGAATAAAGGCCAATGCCTGGACAAGGGGAGTGGGACAAGTGAGCGGGAAACAAGATGAAATATTGGTTTTATGATGGGAGCGGACGATGGCCTTTCAGAAGTTTCCCCAAGTGGCAAACCAAAACCTATTGACAAAGGCTTGCTAGGACACCATGTCAATCCCCCCAAACATGGTCAAGTGGGCAAATGTAAGGTCCAAGCAGTTGTTAGAAATAAAAGGAATCAGATGCATATATTTAAAGGTTTTAATGATCAAAAGTGACACATACCATGATACCTAGACCAATTACCTCATGGAGCAAGAACTCTTTCTGATACAGGGCCAAGCCGATGGTGATGGATGCTGCTGCTGCTGACAAGACAAAGATGATGAAAGAAGAAAAGGTGGGCCCTCTAGGGCCATGCTTAGGTCAATCCTGCTCTCGGTACTCCATGTCTAGGACCTGTGGGCCTCGAGACATGATCTCCTAGTTATCGCTAAAAAGTGGGGATAACAATAACCTTGACTCATTTTTTGATTCCCGCACTACCCCTGGTACTCAACCCACTATTGATGCCAAATGGAAGAAGATAGAAAGGGATGTTGCTTGGGAATGCATTGCTAGGTGGTGGTATGATGCAGACATACCTTTCAATGCTGCAAGGTCTGTTTATTATCAACCTATGTTGGATGTTGTAGCTTCATGTGGTTCGGGATTCAAGGGACCTGGTTATGAGGATATTAGGGGGAATCTTTTAAAAATGAAGTTGAAAGGGTAAAGGAATACCTCATAGAGTTCAAGGATTCATGGTCTAAAACAGGGTGCACAATCATGTCAGATGAATCGACTGATCAATGATCCCGCACCATTCTAAACTTCCTTATTGCTTGCCCTAAAGGGACTATGTTCCTTAAATCAGTGGATGCATTTGATTAAGTGAAAGATGCAAACTTACTGTTTTGTCTTTTGGATGAAGTAGTTGAGGAGGTGGGGGTGCAAAATGTTGTACAGGTTATCATAGATAATGCTGCAAATTATGTTGTAGCTGGAAGGATGTTATGGAAGGATGTTAGAGGAAAAGCATCGTACCATTTGGTGGACTCCATGTCCAGCCCATTGTTTGGATCTCATGCTTGACAATATTGGGAAAATTGAATGGGTGAAAAAAACAGTGGAACAAGGTAAAAGCATAACAAGGTACATTTACAACCACTCATGGGTTTTGAACCTTATGAGAAAAAACACGGGTGGAAGAGAGCTTGTTAGGTCAGCTATCACACATTTTGCAACGAATTTTCTTATGTTGCAATCCATGAATGACCAAAAATCCAACTTGAGGAAGATGTTATCTTGTGATGAGTGGAATGCATCTCAATGGAGCAAGAAGGCTGAAGGCAAAGAGATTGTTGAAAAAGTGCATGAGAAGGAATTTTGGAAAAGGGCAGAGGAGATAGTGTTATTTAGTGCGCCTCTTTTGAAAGTCTTGAGAATGGTGGATGGTGATAAACCAACCATGGGTTTTGTTTATGAGGCCATGGATCAAACCAAGGAGGCAATAAAGGAAGCATATCAGGGTAAAAGGCAAAAGTATCTTCCTTTATGGAGAATCATTGATGAAAGATGGAATAAACAATTCCATCGACCTTTACATGTTGCATGATATTACTTGAATCCCAGGTAAGTAGTAAAAAATTTCAAAGTTTTTAAGATATATTATTAAATTTTAATTGCAAATGTTTAATCTTTAGCTAATGTTTCAAAGTTCAAAGTCATTGACTCTTAAGTTTTAACTCTTTGAGAGGTACCATTACACAAAATATTTTGAAGCAGACGGGGAGGTAAAAGAAGGATTATACAAATGCATTGAGCGCATGGTCCCTGATTCCAACAAACAAGATGAGATACACAACAAAATCTTGCATTTCAATGAGAGTATTGGTACCTTTGGCATGGCTATGGTTGTTCGAAGAAGAGCAAAAGATCCACCAGGTACGTAATTGTAAAGTCTTTCAATTATATTATTCATGGAAAAAATAAAATCAAACTTTCAAACTCCTTTTCTAAATCTTGTTTGTCTTTACATGAAGCTTATTGGTGGCAACAATTTGGTAGTCAGTGCCATGAATTGTAGAAATTTACAGTTCGGATATTGAGCCAGACATGCAGTGGTTCTGGGTGTGAACGCAACTGGAGTATTTTTGAGTGTATACGCACCAAGAAGAGAAATCGTTTAGAGCAAAAATGGTTGAATGATATGGTATTTGTTCAGTATAACCCTAGGTTGAGGCGCAACCAATAGCTGAACAATACCCTTGAATCCAACAACATATTCTTGGATGATGTTGATCCCTCATCAGATTGGGTTGTGGAGACTCAACCAACAACTTTTGACAATGAAGACCTTTCCTGGATGGATTTGGATCCCGAGCCACATCAAGAGAATGTGTGCACTGATGTTGCACCTGTATCTTTGCCTTCTGGACCAAGGGAATCAAGCCAGGCTCAAAATCCCCCTATTGAGTCTACTCACGTTGAGGATGTAGATGATGACTTTGAGTCTGAGTCTGAGTCTTCCTTTCAGTATGCAGATTTAGATTATTAGATTGTGTAGTCTCTACTCTCTAGAGTCTAGAGTCTAACCTAGACTCTAGAGTTATTTTTAGACTTTATAGGCCATTTAGAGCCTTTTTGATGATGTATTTTGATTCGGATATTCATATGACTATGGACTCATGGAGTGCACTTACTCTTAGTGCTATTTTGGTTTTATACACTATTACTTGTTATATATATATGAGAAACTTTGCAAATTTGTGTATAATGGTTTGGATTCACAAGGATTCACATGAATATGTATTTGTTTTTCAAAATTTGAATATTTTATATATTTTTAGTGACCGGTTTTTTTATTCGGTTTTTTCCGCTTCCGGTTCGATTTCGGTTTTTGCGGTCGACTGGTTCAACGATCGGTGTGGTTCTGGTAACTTTGGTTGTAGGTACTTGGATATTGTTTGTTTATTGAGGTGGTTTCTCATTGGATAAAGATCCCATGAGGAATCTTTCTATTTTGAGAAAGTTGTTGGAGGCTTGACCAAGCCTTTCTTGTGGATCTCTCCATCTAGTTGGCATCTTATCACTTTCTATTTTGGGATGGTAGTTATAGAACACTCTCTCATGTCAAGAATATTTTTATTGTATTTGCATGCATGCATCTTTGGGGGCCCATTATTGAAGCATTATTTTACCATTTGATGGAGCACTTGAGATGGTCAACCATTCATTGAGAGGAGGCACCCCAACTTCTTATGCTATTTTTAGAGGATGTTGCTTAACTACTCCATTATTTTATTATTGTTTGACTTGTCATGGAGTTAGTTAGCAAATATTGTATTTTATTGTAAGAGAGATGAATTTCCCTCTATATAAAGATGAACTTCTCTCCATTTCATGTAGGTAATTGGAAATTGGAGGATTGTGGAGTGAGAGCACTCATTGAAGATCGGAGGTTGGAGATGATGGTGTCGGGCTCCCTTACGTATCAAATTTGAAAACCAATGAAATATTGTTGTTTTGGAGTATGGTTTATTTATATGATATTTATTTGTTTTAAAACTATTATAAAAACTTCTTGCTTTTATTCTAACACGATTAAAAGCCTAGTTTTAAGAACAATACTCATCTAGGAATAAGCTATGTGAGGACGCTTTCCTTGTCATATTTGTTGTCTTATTTCTTCTTTGTTTCCTTTCTTGTATCATATCTAGTTGTTGATTGGATAATAATTCATCTAATAAAATAAGAGCGTTATGTTAATTTGATGTGTGATAAAGTGAACCCTCCAAGATAGTTTCCACATCATAATTTTCAAGAAGCGCCTCATGGTTTAATGTATCAAACAAGTTTGTTTTTCCTTAGGTACAAACTAGTTGATGAAGGTTTCAAACTAGATCTTTCATATAAGTTGGTGGATGGTGTCAAATTAGTCTTTCGACCTCATAGCCTATCTCAAAATAGTTGATGGTGATAAATTAGTCCATTCATTTTGCAATATCTCAAGACTCCATTAGCCCTTTAGATTGATAGGCATTGGTCCCGTTATCCCCATTTTGTGGATAACTAAAAGATTATGTCTTGAGGCCCTTAGGTTGCAGATATGGAGTACCGAGAGACTACATGACCAAAAATATCCTTTTGCACAGATGGAGACCCTTCTCACCACCACAGAGGTTGTAGATTTCTAGATGGCATCCACCACATCAGTTGGCTTCCGTAAGGCAGTGGGCCTTGCTCCATGAGGTACAAGTCAGTATTATGGTGAGCATCATTTCAATATTTAAGGAATTTGAGTATGTTATATCTTAGATTTCTTTAGATTTCATGATATATGCTTGGACATTATGCCTTTTTCCCTGCTTCACCTTGGTGGTTGACATTGTGTTGTAGTAAGTGGTCTTCCTTGTGGATGGGTTTGCTACTAAGAACTCCCTTGAAAAGCCATTGTACCGTTCTCGACCATACTTACCACTTTCAATCATTATTCCCCTCCATTTCCTTATCTCTTGGGATTTTAAGGTGTATCGACCCAATAAGGTTTTGTTCCTCATTCTATGGGAAGAAGGGGATGAAGGCCCAGAGGGATTGATGTTGGTTAAAAGATAAAATCCTATGTATGAACATTTTAGATGCTTCACGTAGGGATCACCCAAGAAAGTAATGAAACGCTTATCTTTGAGAAAAGGGGGACCCACAATAAAATATGATTAAGAATGCTTAAATGGTTAGTTGGAGGATAGGAGGTCTTATAGCGAACTGGCCTATCATGTCCATGAATATCTAGTGGTATGAAATTACCATCACCTGGTCACTAAGCTAGGGTAATGGCTCTCAGTTGCATGGCTGAGAGAAAGGGGTCTCATCACGATCCAACCTTCTCATTTGCACTAGGTGTTTGTGAGTAACATTGTCATTATCTGGACACCATGCCAGGGAAATGGCCTTCAACCCTGTTGGTTGTGGAGCCTGATTATCTTCCTGATCCAAAGGTCTTTGTTTTCAGCCGTGTTTTTGCACCATGAAGACTTTACACCCCGGAAGAATGTACACTCCTCCATGCGGGGGAGTGCAAGGGGTGTTACCCACCCTATGGGGTTCGGAGGCAAGCGGGCCCCCGACGGGAGTTCGGGGGCGAGGCCCCCGAAGGAAAAATTGTCTTGTAAATGTATATTGTAATTTCATAGTAAATCTGGATCGTTCATTATAAGGTCTGAGATCTGAGGATAGAAGTTATGTTAGGGTTTTTTGCCCTAGAAGGCAACCCTCTTTTATGAGGGAAATGCATTGCGGCTATGTATTATCGTGAATATTGTATTCTGAGTGAGGATACTGTGAGATAACGAAGATGAAGTTACAACGGGTGTGTTGTAGGCTGTATCCCTTCATTTGCTGGATAATAATAAAGGAAGGATCTGAAAATTTCTCTGGTGGACGTAGCCCACACTAGATGAACCACGTATATCTATGTCTCTATTGTATTGTTTATCTTTTGTGTTTTATTTACGCATTTGTTTTATTTTATTTCATTGCGATCGTGTTTTTCTAACAACTGGTATCATACTGAAAGGTAACTCGCAAGAAAAGAGGGTTCTTGGTTCAATTGGGAGAAATGGTGGAAGATGGAAAGTTTAGGGTCGAGAAATTTAATGACCAAAACTATCAGTTGTGGAAGATGCATATGGAAGATTATTTATATCAGAAGGATTTATTCCTACCATTGGGTGGAATAGCAAAGAAGCTGACGGCCATGAAGGACAAAGAATGGGAGGTTCTTGACAGAAAGGCACTAGGAACGATACGACTGAGTCTGGCAGTGTCAATGGCTTTTAATATTTCGAAAGAAAAGACAATGAAAGAGATGATGGACGTATTGGCTAAACTGTATGAAAATACCTCGACGTCCAATAAGGTATTTCTAATGAAGATATTATTTAATATGAAGATGTTAGAAGGTGGGTATGGTGTAGATCATTTAAATGAATTTAATACGGTTACTAATCAACTAAGTTCTGTTAAAGTGGACTTTGATGATGAGGCCAGGGCTCTTCTAATCTTGTGCTCATTGCCAAAAAGATGGAATGACTTGGACATGGATGTAAGTAACTTTGTCTCCGGTTCAAACACTTTAAAATTTGATGATGTTGTTGGTGTTATCCTTAGCGAAGAAATGCGACGAAAAAACATAGGTGATACATTAGGTAATGTGTTAAACATGGAGAACAGGGGAAGACAAAAGGATAGAGGAAAGGGCTCAAGTAATCACGAGAAGTCTAGGAAGGGCAGATCCAAATCCAGACTAGGAAATATAGAGTTTTGGGATTGTGGGAAGAAAGGTCATCTGAAGAAAGACTGCAGAGCTCCAAAGAAACAAAGAGATGGACAACAAGAGAAAAATCAAGAAGTAAATGTAACATGTGATGCGTTACAAGATGCTTTGACTCTTTCTGTAGATAATATTTCTGAGTCTTGGGTAGTAGATTCAGGGGCTTCATTTCATGCCACGCCCCATAGGAAACATTTTCTACATTATGTTCAAGGTGATTTTGGACAGGTTCATTTGGGTGATGATGCACCATGCAAAATTGTTGGAATGGGAAAGGTAAAAATAAAGTAAATGAATGGAAACCAATGGTTGTTGAGAGAGGTAAGACATGTTCCATATCTAATGAAAAATCTAATTTCAACAGGGCAAGTGGCAAGTGAAGGTTGTATATCCATATTTACAGATAAGGTGTGGAAGGTCACCAAAGGATCATTGGTGATAGAAAAAGGAGAGAAGGTAGGTACGTTATATGTATGTACTGGTAATATAGATTCTTCTATCTCCTTAGCTTTTACAGGAGTGGATACAATATTGTGGAATCATAGGCACATGAGTAAGAAGGGGATGTAGATACTTCACAAAATAAATTTGTTGCCAAATCTTAAACAAATTGATTTGGATTTCTGTGAGCATTGTGTTTATGGAAAACATAAGAGAGTTAGATTTCTCAGAGTCGGAAAAGAAAAGAAGAGTGAAAGGTTAGAGTTTGCGCATACAAATGTTTGGGGACCAACTCAGGTATCATTTCTTGGTGGATCTCGTTATTATGTTACTTTTATTGATGATGCAACTAGAAAAACTTGGGTTTATTGCATTCGACAAAAATCTGATGTTTTTGATACTTTTAAGAAATAGAAAGATTTGGTTGAGAATGAGACAAGAAAAAAGGTTGAAGTGTCTCAGATCAGACAATGGAGGTGAATATTGCAGCAAGGAGTTTGATGATTACTGTTCATACCATGGGATTTGTAAAGAGAAGACAGTTCCTGGAACACCACAAGAAAATGGTGTGTCAGAAAGGATGAACAAGACAATCATGGAGCGTGCAAGGATTATAAGATTGCATGTTGGTTTTCCCTTACAGTTCTGGGCAGATGTTGTAGATATTGTCGTTTACTTAATAAACAGAGGACCTTCAAGTTATTTGGATGGTGGAATTCCAAAGGAGGCATGAACATGTAAAAATGTAAACTATTCTTTTTTCAAGACTTTCAGTTGTGAAGCATTTGTCCATATTGATAAAAAAAATAGAAGAAAGGTTGAGGAAAAATCCAAGAAGTGTACCTTTATTGGATATGATGTTAATGATTTTGGTTATCGCTTATGGGATCATGAAAATCACAAAATCATTAGGTGTAGAGATGTCATATTCAATGAGAAGGTCATGTACAAATATCAGTTGCAGGGAAAGAAACATGAAAAATAAAAACCAGAATACATAGTGCTTGATGAGATCATTGAAAAAGAAATTCCAAAGGTATTGAAAAATCAAAATGTACAACAATAGGAACAACAGGTGCCTCAAACTCCTGCAAGTGTTGTTAGAAGATCTACCAGGTTAAGTAGACCCCCTGAATGATACTCTCCTTCATTGTATTATTTATTGTTGGCTGATTCTGGTGAACAAAAATGTTATGAAGAGGCAATGCAGGTAGAAACCAAAAAGAAGTGGGAGAAAGGTATGAAAGAGGAAATTGATTCCCTGGTAAATAACTAGACTTGGGATTTGGTCCAGTGGCCTGCAAGAAAAAGAGCATTGCAGAATAAATGAGTTTACAATTTGAAGGAAGAAGATGGAGGAAAAAAGTGGTACAAGGTTAGACTTGTTGTAAAAGGTTTTGCACAAAAGAAAGGTATATATTTTGATGAAATATTTTCTTTTGTTAAAATGACTTCAATTATGACTATTTTATGTCTTGTGGCAGTAGAAGATTTACTTCTTGAACAATTAGATGTAAAAACAACTTTTTTCCATGGGGATTTGGAGGAAGAGATTTATATGCAGCAACCACATGGGTATGAGGTCAAAGGAAAGGAGAATTTAGTATGCAGATTGAAGAAAAGCATGTATGGCCTAACGCAAACTCCAAGGTAGTGGTATTTGAAGTTTGACAGGTTTATGACAGAATAAGGTTATAGTAAATGTCATTCTGATAACTTTGTTTATTTTAAAACGCTAAAAAATGGAAGCTATATTATCTTGCTATTGTATGTAGATGACATGCTTGTTGCAGGGTCTAATATGCAGGATATAAATGTGCTCAAGAAGAAATTAACTAATTCATTTGCGATGAAGGATTAGGGTGCTGCAAAGAAAATCCTTGGTATGAGAATAACAAGAGATAGGAAAAATCGCAAATTGACATTGTCTCAGGGTGAGTACATAGATAAGGTGTTAGAGAGGTATAGAATGTAGAATGCAAAACCAATTTGTACACCTTTGGCCAACCATTTCAAATTAACGAAGGAAATGTGTCCCAAGACACAGGAGGAGATAGAATACATGTCCAGGGTCCCTTATTCATCAACAGTTGACAGCTTGATATATGTGATGGTTTGCACAAGACCAGCTATTGCACATGCAGTGGGAGTTGTGAGGAGGTATATGAACAATCCAGGTAAATAACATTAGGAGGCAGTAAAGTGGATTCTCAGGTATTTGAAAGGTACTATTACTCATGCATTATGTTTTGGAGGTTCATACACTGTTCTACAGGGATATGTTGATTCAAATATGGCAGGTGATAAATATAGCAGGAGGAGCACCACAAGGTATGTTTTTACTATAGGTGGAACAATAGTAAGTTGGATTTCAAAACTGTAAAAGGTTGTTGCACTTTCAACAACAGAAGTAGAGTATGTTGCTGCTATAGAGGCTAGTAAAGAAATGATTTGGCTACATAGGTTTATGGAGGAATTGGGAAAGAAGCAGGAGAATAACAAGTTGTACTGTGATAGTGAGAGTGTCATTCATCTTGCAAAGAACTCAGCCTTCCATTTGAAGACTAAGAATATAAAACTCATGTACCATTTCATACAATCCATCTTGGATGATGGACATTCAAAGTTGGAAAAGATACACACTAACCAGAATCCTGCAGACATGTTAACAAAGGGAGTAACTGGGGAGAAACTGAGTTCTTTCTCAGTTTCAGTTGCTCTTCAAGCATGAAGATGAAGATGAAAATGAAAATTTTCCAGGTTCAAGAAGGATCATGGTCCAACATATACAACAACGATGGAGTTGTTGAGATTAGTCTCCAAGTGGGAGATTGTTGGTTGTGGAGCCTGATTATCTTCTTGGTCCAGAGGTCTTTGTTTTCGGCCGTATTTTTACCCCATGAAGACTTTACATCCCGAAAGAATGTACACTCCTCCACGCGAGGGAGTGCAGGGGGGGGGTTACCCCCCTTACGGAGGTTCAGGGGCAAAACCCTTGAAGGAAAAATTGCCTTGTAAATGTATATTGTAATTTCATAGTAAATCTGGACCATTCATTATAAGGTCGCAGATATCACGGTAGAAGTTATGTTAGGGTTTCTTCCCCTAGAAGGCAACCCAATTTTATGAGGGAAATGTATTGCGGCTATGTATCATCGTGAATATTGTATTCTAAGTGAGTAGATTGAGAGAAAGAAGAGGAAGTTACAACGGGTGTATTGTAGGTTGTATCCCTTCATTTGCTGAATAATAATAAAGGAAGGACTTGGCAATTTCTTTGGTGGATGTAGCCCACACTGGGTGAACCACATATATCTGTGTCTCTATTGTATTGAGTATCTTTTGTGTTTTATTTCTGCATTTTATTTTATTTTATTGCTCTGTGATCCTATTTTTCTAACAAATCCTTCCTTAGAAAATATGAAAGAATGAAAGAATGGAAAAATAATGGGCTTGGAAAAGGTGCAATGCGGACGAAGGTACCACACACCCTGTACAAAGGCACCCATGAATGAGACACTATGACCTCTTGTATGTCATGAGCCCTATGCTCATTGATTCTTGATCCGAACCACTTCACCCAATATAGATGGCTTAGAGATGGATCTCTTGGAAACTCTCCTTGACCTAGGGCAAGATCTACCCAATAGGACACCTCGTCAACCCTTCGATATTCAAGCTTGACAAGTCGCATAATGTTGTTGAAAACTTAATTGTTTGATATAGTGATCTTTGATGCACATGCCTATATGTGGCTCATTTATTGATTAGATTCACTTATCATGATGTTATGACTTCATATCCTTGGAGAGCGTGCCTATTTGTCCTTGTAGGACCTAGTTGGTGGACAGTTTTGGAAGAACAAGCCTAGCTTGCGCTTCCATGTGGCTTGAAGCCCACAGGTGGATGTCAAGGGCCCACATGCTGGATGAGAAAGATGAAACTTGAAAGGCCTAAAGGATGACTTCGCTGACATAACCTATCCCCCACATGCCAAATTTGTTTCCTATGAGAGGCAAGACGTCACTTCTAGAGGCATGACGCCACTTAGGGGGGTTAGGGTTTGGTGGTGTGGTTGATGCATTGGCACTTGGATGTTTTTAGGAGAATTTGGCTTTGACCATGAAGGAAATAACTTGGATACATGACATGTGGCTTTGGCAAGCCTAGCCACACTCCTCCTACACCAACGACTTGCTCCTAGTGCCAAAATGTCCCCGAAATGGGTGACGTCCTTCTAACATTAGAGTTTTCTTATGTGAAAAAGTGAATTTTAAATGAATTGTTTAATATTACTTTGTTGAGGGGGCAAGATTAGGTTTGTTGACCCCTTGTCTTGTGGTTTACCCCTAATTATGTGGACAAATTATCTTAGTGACATTTTGTGTAAATAAGAGATCATAAGATCTCATTTTAACGTAACTCTCCCTCTTGTGATAAGTAATTGGTCTGCAATTTTCACTACACTTGGAGTATTTTTCCTCTTCTTCTATGGAATACTGCTTTTTGGTTATGGTTTGATGATGATGATGGTGTGTTATCTCTAGGAGGTCATTCTCTTGCTTTTGTGGAGGTCTATTTTGGCATGTTAATGTTTTTTCTTGAATGGTATGGTATCTTTACTTTGTTATTATCATTTATAATTCAAGATAAGGTTGTTTTGTCCAAGGCTAGATAGGGAGTATAAGGATATACACTCCTATCCTAGTTTCCACCATAATTGTTAAGCTTTTTAAAGTTATTTTGCAAGGGTTTAGTTGAGGAAGTAAGAGGATTTACACCCCTCATCTTCAAACCCTAGCTAGGCTACTTTCCTTGGAAAGTAAGAGGGTTTACACCCCCAAGGATTTAGTAAACCTAGCTCTTTCTTTGTGACCCCATTAACCCATAACTAAATGCACTAGCCTTGCATTGGAGAAACAAAATATTGCATCGGGAAATGTGATTTCTCGTCATTTTTACTTCTTGCAACATGGATTATGTTCTTTGTGCCTTGGGCACCTCATAACCACTAGGGCATCCCCATCAAATGGACATTTATTTCTGATGTTATAAAATTGCATCTTCAACCATTAGGGATGCAGAAACCCTAAATCATTTGCTTGAATAACTCCCTAATCAACTATTGGAATTTGCCGAAAGTTTGCACACTTATTCTTCTTGGTGTAGCACATTTATTGGCAGAGTTTGGAGGGTTTTCAGAGGCTGATTTTCTTGCTATAATACATTGAATTTTATAGCCATAAGGGGGATATAATTTGCTGCAGACAAATTTTTACAGCAACCTTATCTTTTCATGCTATAATATTGGTCTTTCATCTTGAGTTTAGCTAGTCATTAATTAGTCTTTCTCTTGTATCTTCTACTTGATCTCTATAATTTAATTTGTAGCTTATAATGTCATTTTATTTGTTGATATACATTGTTACTAACAACCACTTTTAGGGACAAAAAGCTTAACTTGCTTGTCTAAGTGATTATACTGCAATACATGCCTGTTTTTCTTGTGTCTTGGGTAGGTATTTCACCATTTGCAGGTTACTCAACATACTTGGAAAACCTTGGACCTTCCAAAGACTTCATTCCGATCCTTTTACATCATTTATATTTGACCTCTAGGGATTACATCTCCATCTTCATCTCATTCCCCCTAGGGTCATCGGGATTCTCCCCTTGAGGTGACTACCTCACCTAAAAAGTGGCGGGGACACCTGCCTAAGGTGACACTGGGTAGGTGACCTCTTAGTTTTCGCCATTTAGTGGTTGGTTCAGGCTTTGCCCAACCTACAACTTGTGCGATAACATTTTGGCGCTGTTGTCGGGGAGGATTTTGAATCCTCTTCAGAACCCTAACGACACTTTGGCAAGTTATGTCAAATCCTTTCCCTTACCTTTCCTCACGACTCCACCCAAGGGAAGTTCCCTTTCCACCTCTTTGATAAAGTTTTTCCTAAATCTTGTTTGGCGACACCACCATGCCATGAAAGAAGCGTATTCTGATTCCCAACAAACCTTCCAAAGGTCATAAGTCCTCACCTAAAAGTCCTAGTCCTCTGACCTCACATATTTCTCATAATTATCCATCTACTTCTCCTAACCCTCGATCCTCACTTACTACCTCCACGCTTCTTCTCACCTACACCCACCTCGCTAAATGCTACCTGGAACCTACAGGACAAAGAGGTGCACAAACCTTTGGACATAACAAAGATCCCTGGATCTCCTCATAAACTCCCAAAGGACTTCAAGGAGTGGCTTCCCAACTTTTCAGGAGAAAATCTCACTAAACTTGAAGATCACTTGTACCTTTTCTTACTTAGTCTAGAACCTTGCGACCTACATGAGGATATCTTGATGAAACTTTTCACTTACACGTTTGTTGGAAAGGCTAGGGATTGGTTTGATGGTATTTCCCTAGGAACAATCATAAATTGGAACCTCTTTCAAGAGCTTTTCACCAAAAGATTTGGAAAAAAGAGAGATTACCAATCCTTGTATAACCAACTCCACAGTTGCAAGAGAAAGGTAGGGGAGAATATAAAGTATTTCAACGATAGGTTTAACACCCTCGTAAGATGTTTTCCTCAAGAGTTAAGACCTTCCAAAGCAACTGTTCTCAAGTCTTATATATCAACACCATGAAAGATCCATATGGGGTTTTGATTGGGAGACGCCCTACCATTTTGTTCGAGGCTCAAGAGAGAGCATGTGAAATAGAAGAAAACGTAGCCCCTTCTCTCTTGCGAGAAGAAGAGTGTCTTAAAGAGACTCTTCAGAGTAATCATATCGATGACTTTGTCTCACCAAACTTTCCCTCAGACATCATAACTTACCTACAAGAGGAACGAGAAAAAGCAATTGAAAGGGAAGCTTGTCTCATGATCAATATTCTAGAAGAATAAAGAGAGGTAACGTTAGAAAAAGCACCTTGCCCACCGAGTAAGATCTTAAAATTCGAAAAGAGGGAAGCAGTAGAACAAGTTGAAGAAACTTTCTCGCGATACTTTCAACAAGTTTTTGCGGAACCTCTCAAAGAAACGAAAGTTAAAGTCGTCATGAAAGGTGAAGAGAAAGCTTCTTCGCCAGACATGACCAAAATTGAAAATAATGTGGGTCACATCAACGTAAACCATTAGGTCCTAAAAGAAGGAATAAACATCACCTTTATTTTGGAAAACTCCCTTTTCATTAATGAAGAAAAAAGGGAAGGATCTTGGGGCCTGGATTTCGACTGTGCACACTCAAGCACAGGCTCGGGTGCGGGGATAGTATTAAGATCACCAAACAATGAGACTACCCTTTTCTCATACAGACTCCAGTTCAATTGAACAAACAACATTGTTGAGTATGAAGACCTTATCCTGGGCATTAACCTAACTATCAATATGAACATTAAAAACCTGCATGTAAAGGGGGATTTCGACCTAATTGTTTCACAAGTCAATAAGAAATTCGCTGTAAAAAACCCAAGGCCGAAACAATACAAGGATGTCATTTGGGATGCCATAAAGAAGTTTGACAACTTTTCTATTGAGGCCATCCCTAGGGAAGAGAATAACTTGGCGGAGAACCCTAACCTTTATTGGCGGAGAATAAAAGGGAGGTTTGTTTCCCTTTTGCCTCTGCTCTTTCTTGAACTTCCTCTGGTCATCCCAAGCCTTCCGAAAAGTAGGCTTTTCTCTTTGTTGCTCCTATAAACATTTCTCTCTTCTTATCGTTTCTTCCATAGTCTTAGGATCATCATATTGAATCTTGTCACCAATGGAAGGTGGAAATCCACTTAGATACCTCTGAATCTTGACAGTCTCATCCTTGATGAGCAGAACATACTTCAGTAATTCCAAAAACCTTCGTTCGTATTCATCAATGTTCATGCTGTCCAGTTTGAGTTCAAAGAACTCTTTCATCTTTCTTTCATAGTATCTTTTAGTCAAGTATTTCTTCTCAAAATATCTCTTGAATTATTTCCAAGTGATATCTTTCTCTCTAATGTGTTACACCTGCACAAGTTGATCCCACCACATGGATGCCTTTCCCTTCAGTTGATACATTGCAATTCTTCCTTCTGCATGACATGAATAATTCTGCAGTTGGAAATATTTCCTCATGCCAAGTAACCATGTCTCGGCATCTTTCTCCTTCTTATGTTCTCGATCAAATGTTCGAGGCTTAATCTTGTTCATTTCGCCCTTCAGTTCATCCACTCCAGATCTCCTGTGCTTTCTGGTAGGAAATGGGCTTGAACTACTGTGTTTCCTCCTCTTGGAGCGACCTTGGGTGTGATAATGGTGTTTACCAACACTCCTTGATCTTCTTCCCTTAGAAGTCGGGTGACTCCCTGTTTTGCTCGAGTCTCTCTCCTGGTCCAACTTCTTTTCTATTCTCTCTGGACTCTTCATCAACTTTAAGTTGAATTCACCTTGTTTTTCCTGAGCTTTCTGCTATCTGTTCGATGAGTTTGGGCATCTTTTTGCAATTTTTCAATGATCTTCATCATAAGCCCTTCCTTATCTATCTCTTCTCCATGCCCATTGGAGTTTGACCCTTCAACTCCCAAATGAACATCCATCCCTTGAGCTTCGTTCTCTGAACTGGAAGAATTTTGTGTCTCTTCCATTTCTTTTTCACTCAGTGGTAATTCTACTCGGTTCTGGCACTCGCTAAAGTTTTGAAAACACAATGTGCAGACAACCGAAATTTGTCAGTCCATTATTCCTTAACAAATCCCATAACATTCATAAACAAATCTGTATTAAGAAAACGTTCAGATTTCATGAATTTTTTGAGCTCTTCTCGACTCTATAACAATCCTTCGGGCATTAGCCCCTTCTCTCTTAGTCCCCAACCCACGTGATCGCAGGTCGTGACCCCTTGCCTAACAAAAAGGTACTTCACGACTTCGCATTTCAGGAGGTTTCAAAGCACTTCCCAACAACTTCCCGAGTTTCGAACTAACGAACTCGCAACGTAGGGTGGATCAACCGTCCATGTCTACCCAACATCCAACGGCTGATACTCGTTGTGGAACCTCAGGCGTCCGAGTTTCGGTACTTTGGGACTTTAGAAGATTTCACATCTGCACACCCCGAACACTTCCATGTCACCTTAGGTGACGTCATTACCTTACTTCACTTAATGTTTTCTCAATTGCGGGGGCATGCAACGGTGGTTTTGGAGTAACTTGCCCTTCATTCCGCAATTCTCCTGACATTGACATGTAACCCCTAAGTGAAACCACGGTTTGGATTGCGGGACCACCTTAGATAATTATCTTCTGTGCAACTTGGGTTCCCGCAATGTCTCCTGGACGTTGATCTTGATGTATCGTGATCAACGTCGTTGTGGGTCCTCCGACCCATAACTACGTTACGTAAACTCGAGCCCCACTAACTCTTCTCACACAGGATGCCACATGGCGAAATACTAGCGACGTCATCCGACCCCACCACGTCTACTCTTTCGCTTCGGAACTTCGGACTTCAAGAGTTTGTGCAACGACACATGCCACTTCTCCCGACAGCCGAACTCTTGAAATTACAACCTGCTCTTTTGCTTTATCCAACGGTCAAGCTCTTTTCTCTTGATCTACGATGTAGATCTCCCTCGGGACTTCGGGGTTTCAGGTTTCGGGTGTTTATGCCTCCGTGCACCCCGCTTTTCCTGATTGCCGAACTCTGATGGGCTTCCAGGATAACCCTCCTGTACCTTCGCCAAATATGACGGTCGTACTGAATTTCTCTTTCGTCTGAACAGATCCTACGGCTCCAACACCCCAAGTGTTGAGCGCTCTCTCTCTATGGTCAACTACCACGCCTGTTGCAGTTTTATTCTACCACTACTCCTGAGCTTCGTAACATGGCCAATGTAACCCCTTAGCACTCAGAAAAAATCTAAGGTTCGAAATTGGTTCCTCCGAACACCATTTCCACTCGAAACCTAGGGTCCAAAGACCACTTATCCGGTGCATCCAGGCTCAGCGTTGAAAACATGGCTCTGATCCCATATTGTAATGTCCCCGGGCCTTCAACCCCACTGTCGGTGAATGCTACTACGTGGAAACATTCTCATACTTATATAAATAACATGCATTAAATAAAATTAACACATTTAACTAAACAATACAGAGTAATCACAGGATTATTGCTAACATACAAAAATAATGGAATTAACAGTAATTCATGATTGCAACAGAATACATGACAATATTGCAAGCATCACAAACATGCATTTTAATTGAAATTAAACACATGTATATAATTATCTTTGAAACTGTAGTAACTCCACCAACCACGTGACCTTCCACGAACCTCCCAGCCTTAGACCACGCTGCTCATCACGCTCAGTAGCAGGTCACCCCCGAGCTGGGACCAAGCTCCACCCAAGGAAAGGGAATACTAGACTAGGCGGCGGTTATAGGAAAACTGCACAATTCAACCAGAATGATTCTCTCCAGAAACCTTCTTACGCCCACTACTCACGGACTCTCATTCCCCACATTCCTGTTTAACCCGAGAGTATACACCTTCACAAGCACAGTCCATCGGTGCTTCACCTCCCTCTCTGGGTCTCGACAATAGGCCGGATCAGGAATTCTCAGAGCTCCGTACCTGGTGTTGGACTCTCTCTGGGAGAAAACCGCTTCCCAGCAGACTCTCTCACCTGGAGAGAGCTGCTCACAGGCCTGACAACCTGCCTCTTCTACCACAGGCCTGACAACCCGGTTCTTCAACCAGTTTTCAACTCAATTCCCGCAAGTTCAGGATAACAACAACAACAACAACTTTTGGTTAACTCACGGGGACAACAACAACAGGAAAATTGGGTGTGGACATCTAGAAAAACGACAACAGGTCACTAAGACACAACACAGTTTAGGTAACACCGGTTTTAGGATGCGTGACAAGCAATCCACGCAGAGGTCGAACACAGACTTGACGGTTCATACAGATGGTGTATCGGCTTCTTGAGAAAACATCACAGGCTTCGGGTTTCAAAGCTGCGTGAGAGTATGCATGCAGAGATTAGACGGAATTCTCGGTTTCAGACAGTCGATGGCAGAATGGAGGAGCCCCAAAACCAGCTAACGCTTCTGCTTTTAACCACATGCGCCCAGGTCGACACTTGTCTTCCTGGAGCTGCATGCGTTCCCTTTTTCACACTTGGAGCTGCATGTGTTGCCTCTCCCAGGACTTAGGATAAAAACAAGTTTTGTCACACAACTTTAGAATAATAATAAAAATATTGTTCTCAAGTACTTAAGCCCCTAAACTTAGCCCCTCTTTCCAACCTTTCAGCCCCTTTTCCCTTACCCACCCCGTGGAAGCTTAGTCCCCCATCACTCTTTCTTCGTGGTCGGTCTACACGCAGCGATGTTCAAATATTATATTAATGATCTGCATAATTACATATACAAAATCAGGCTTCTGGCCTTACTACTTAGGCTTTCTGGCCTAATAAACACATAAGTCCACCCACTTATCAATACTCGGCTCACCAGCCTACAAAACTGTTGAAATTACTAAGACAACTGATTCACCCCCCCGCCCCCCCTCTCAGTTGTCTTAGTAA